>OY728141.1:999629774-999852362 GCA_963277665.1 Viscum album
ATATACTACACTAATACCATTCTGTAAATTAATTACCTATAACCTAAAGATAATAATAAGAATTTATTCGACAAAACAAGCATAAGAACAAAAAGTTATAAAGACCCGAGTAACAAGTAACAATGAAATATTACTAACAAGAAGCTAATAATATGACCATATATGATATCATATCAATATGTATGATTCTGGAATGAGTCAATAACATTATTTAAACCATTATACAGGAGCTTCAGACACGAACAAAGCAAATCGGACCTAAGGTAAGGGAAATATCACAATCTCATTTTTATCCGAGATTGTTTATTCGTAAGTATTTACTGGGGTGTATTTTATCATCCACATCCATGTTCCCCCAATATGTAATATTGTTTCCATCCACTTGCAATAGTTTAAATCCAATTTTACCCTTAGGTGAGTTTTTAGTAAAGAATATGAAAGGAATCTTTTGTCGTTTTTCCGTACGAGGTACTTTTTGACTTTTCCGACAAAAGTACGAGAAGAATGTTTTTTTTAACTTATACGGCATGAATGGATTTTTAAAACATTGTTTCCAAGAAGCTTCCTTTACAAGTTTTCAAGTTTATTTTTAATCAACTTCTTTTATTTTAAAGTTGTATGACATTTTATGAAAGGAAAAATGTTTTTGAAGAAGAAAGGATACTTTCCTCAAGAATGGAGTTCAAGTGTTTTATCAAAATTATTTTCCATCTAAGATAATAAAGGGTTATGTTTTTATCCCTATTATTAAATTGATTTGTTCATGTTGTGATGGAATTATTTTTATGAATTCCTTTATCTTATATGAATTGATTTATGATGTCATGATGTTTCAAGAATCCCATTTTTGTTACATGTGTTATGCGATGATGTATGTTTTATGATTATGTGGCACACATAAGAAAGGATTAATTATAAGATGGGTGGGACCTATATCTCCCTCCAATGCATTGGGTAAAGATTTTATATCTCATGAGATAGACATGGCTGGAACGGAAGGTAATTTCGGTTCAGTGATACAGGACTGAAACGAGGAGTGAACTCGGTTCAGAAAGGGACTTTGTCCACTAAGATAGTCTTGGCAATGAGTCATGACTAACAAGAAATGATTTTCCATGATTATGTGTGCATGCCACAAAGTTTCAAGTTTTATGTTATGATTATGGGGATCTCATTTTCACTTCTATGAATTATTCCATGTTAAGATATTATGATCTCTTTTGCAGGTTTTGATTTTCATAAAGATATGATATGATTTTTATTTCCTTTATTTGCCCTTGCTGAGCATTTGAGCTCACCCTTTTATGTTTTCTTTTCCCCAGGTTAGGAAGATGGATATTAAGTAGAATATGCTAAAAGGGACCCTAGATATGATGAAATAAATGGGAGACACTGTAGAAGATTTATGAACCAGTTGTTTATGTTTCCCAGTTTCTAAAGACACTATACCTATACGGTCCTTTGTGGTTTTATCATATGTTGTAATAAGTGTGCTTCAATTTTTGAAGTATTAAAAATGTATGTAAAGTATGGTCATTATAGTTGGTATCAGAGGAAAGGTATAGTCAACCTTTGGAAACTAGGATGTGAAAGCCTTAGTAAGAACCCTAAGGATAAGTCTAAGCATAGAACACAATCTTAGTGTTTTAGAAATGGCCTTGAATAACCTAGGATAAGACCTTAAGCATGAAAATTTTATTCTTGAATTGTGTGGTTTCCTATTATAATTAGTGTTGCTCACACTATTCTTCTTGGTTTTAGTCAATGGCTGGAACCCGAAGGAACCGTGTTAATGCGGAATGCGATGGGAAATGCAATGATTGCCCCCCTGAGCAAACAAACGATATGGGAGCTGGAATGCAAAATCTTGTAGCCATGCTCACACAACTTTCTCAAGCTATGAATCATGTAGGATTTCCAAACGAACAAAGGAGGGAGCAACATTCTGTTGAATCCTTCATGAGGCAGCGTCCACCATCTTTCAGTGGGTCTACTGATCCATTAGTTGCTGAACAATGGATTAGTACTACTGAAAAGATATTTTCAGTTCTTCAATGTTCTGAGCATGATAAAGTCATCCTAGCAGTGTATCGTTTGGAAGGAGATGCGGATCAATGGTGGAATCTTGTTAAGAATACGAGGCAAAGGGATGAAATTGAGTCTATGGAATGGGACGAGTTCAAGAACTTATTTTTCAATAAGTACTTCCCTCGTATTCTCCGAACAAAGATGGAGAAAGAGTTCCTTGAACTGAAGCAAAGGGATGATGAATCTGTTAGTACCTATGAAGAAAATTTTACAAGACTTGCAAGGTACGCTTCTGGTATTATTATCCAACCTGAGAGTAAGATCGATCGATTCTTTAGTGGCTTAAAACCAAGTCTTCGAAGGGCGTTAGCCATAAGGGACTTCAATAGCTACGAGGAAATCGTTCGATGTGCTCTCAAAGTCGAGATGGAGATTGGAGTAACCCATCAGTCGCATGGGTTTGATAAGAAGAGGAAGATGGAATTCAAAGGAAACTCTAAAGAACACACTGAAAAGAAGATGAACTTTCCCTTATGCTCAAAGTGTGGAAAGAAACATGGAGGGAGTTGTCTTAAAGGGACAAGTAAATGTTTTAAATGTGGAAAAGAAGGTCATCGGGCATTTGAATGCCGTGATAATGGGAAGAAGATGTCTAATGACGCAAACAAAGGAAGGGATACACAGAATGAACCTACTACACTTCAATGTTTCAAGTGCAAGGAGATGGGGAATTATGCCAATCAATGCCCAAATCCAAGGGTTGATGATGATGGTCGACGTCAACAAACTCTTAAGGCTAAAGACAAAGGAAAGTCACATGCAATTTCTATCAGCGATGTGGAGTACGATAACGATGTGGTGAAAGGTACACTTACCATCCACTCTAAAGTAGAAAATGTTTTATTTGATTTTGGATCCACCCACTCTTTTATTTCTGAAAAATTTTCTAAGGGTATCACCGTATTACCTCAACAATTAGATGTTGAGTTAGCTGTGACAACACCTAATGGCACATCAATCGCATCAAAAGTTTATAATTCTTCTCCGATCGAAGTTTGTGGGAAAGTGCTTCCTGCAAATCTTGTGATCCTTCCTTTAGTGGAATTTGATGTGATTCTTGGCATGGATTGGCTTTCTCTACATGGAGCTCATATCGATTACCAAAGAAGGGAAGTCACATTTCATATTCCAGATCAATCTACGATCGTCTATCAATGCAAGGATGAACATAACCTTCCAGTGGAAATTTCTTCCATCTTATGGGTATTGATTCCACTAAATGAAGGTTATTTATCTCAAATGGTTGGTGAGAAACTCACGATTAAGAATATTCCCATTGTACGGGAGTTTGATGATGTCTTTCCGGAGGAATTGCCGGGTCTTCCACCAAATCGTGAAGTTGAGTTTTCAATAGAACTCGTACCGGGTGCTTTGCCTATTTCAAAGACACCTTATAGAATGGCCCCAATTGAGTTGCAGGAATTGAAGAAGCAACTCCAAGAGAATCTTGATAAGGGATTCATACGCCCTAGTGCATCACCTTGGGGAGAACCTGTTCTATTTGTTAAGAAGAAAGATGGATCAATGAGACTTTGCATTGATTATCGAGAACTTAACAAGATCACTATCAAGAACAAATATCCTCTCCCACGCATTGATGACTTATTTGACCAACTACGCGGAGCTCAATACTTTTCCAAGATTGATCTTCATTCAGGGTATCATCAATTAAGGGTCAAAAGGGAGGATATACCAAAGACGGCTTTCCGTACAAGGTTTGGACACTATGAATTTATAGTGATGCCATTTGGTCTTACTAATGCCCCTGCTATCTTCATGGATCTAATGAATAGAGTCTTTAGAGACTATCTTGATCAATTTGTGGTAGTCTTTATAGACGATATTCTTGTCTATTCAAAGAGCAAGGAAGAGCATGAAGATCACTTGAGAATTATATTGAAGACCCTGAGAAAGGAGAAGCTTTATGCCAAATTTACCAAGTGTGAATTTTGGCTTCAAAAAGTTGCATTTTTGGGTCATATAATCTCAAAAGAGGGGATATCTGTGGATCCAGCAAAAACAGAGGTTATCGAAAGATGGTCAAGACCAACAACAGTAACTGAGATCCGAAGTTTTCTTGGTTTGGCTGGATATTATCGACGTTTTGTAAAAGATTTTTCATGATTATCTAATCCACTCACCAAGTTGACTCGGAAAGGAGTTAAGTTTGTCTGGACAGAGGAATGTGAAGAGAATTTCAAGGAGTTGAAAAGAAGGTTATCCAGTGCACCTGTGCTCACACTTCCTTGTAGTGGAGAAAGGTTTGTGATCTACAGTGATGCATCCAAGAAGGGATTGGGGTGTGTTCTTATGCAAAATGATATGGTGATAGCTTATGCCTCACGACAGTTGAAAATCCATGAGCAAAATTACCCAACACATGATTTGGAGTTGGCTGCGGTAATCTTTGCATTAAAAATTTGGAGGCATTACCTTTATGGTGAAAGGTGTGATATTTATACTGACCATAAAAGTTTAAAGTATATTTTCACACAAAAGGAGTTGAATATGCGTCAAAGAAGATGGTTGGAGCTGATTAAGGATTATGACTGCTCAATCCATTACCACCCTGGGAAAGCAAACAAGGTGGCAGATGCATTAAGTCGACAAGACCATGCTAGTTTATCCATGATGAGGATCACAAAAGATCCAATATTTATGGATTTACAAAGGATGGATCTTGGAATTATAATGGAAGGGGAAAAATCTTATCTTTCTCAAATGAATGTTCAACCATCTATACATGTGAAGATTAAAGAGGCACAGAAAGAAGATGCCGAGTTACAAAAGAAGGTGAGAAATGTTCCTGAATTCAACCTTGATTGTGATGGGATAATAAAGTTCAGGAATCGGGTTTGTGTTCCTCCCATCCCCGAATTAAAGAAGGAGCTGCTGGATGAGGCTCATAGTTCTTCATTCTCTATTCATCCTGGAAGCACAAAGATGTATAGGGACCTGAAAGAGTACTTCTGGTGGGATGGAATGAAAAGAGATGTTGCTGAATATGTCTCTCGATGCTTGGTTTGTCAACAAGTTAAAGCTGAGAGACAAAAGTCTAAGGGGATGTTACAACCATTACCCATACCCGAATGGAAATGGGAAAACATCACTATGGACTTTGTCACAGGACTTCCTAAAACATCCAAAGGCAATAATGCTATCTGGGTCATAGTTGATCGTCTTACAAAGTCTGCACACTTCATTCCTATTAGAGAGGATTTCTCTCTAGATCAGCTTGCCAGGATATATGTAAAGGAAGTGGTAAGATTGCATGGAGTACCACTTTCTATTATATCTGATCGGGATCCGAGATTTACCTCGAAGTTCTGGCGAAGTCTTCAGCATACTCTGGATACAGAGTTGAGTTTCAGCACTGCTTATCATCCCCAGACAGACGGTCAGTCTGAGAGAACAATTCAAACCCTAGAAGATATGTTGAGAGCTTGCTCTATGGATTTCAAAGGAGGTTGGGATCAACACCTACCTTTGGTAGAATTTTCTTATAATAATAGCTTTCACTCTAGTATTCAGATGGCTCCTTATGAAGCTCTCTATGGAAAGAAATGCAGGACTCCAACTTGCTGGGATGAAGTTGGGGAAAGAAAGCTATTAGGACCTGATCTCATTGATGAAATGGCAGAAAAGGTCAGATCTATTCAACAACACATAAGAGCAGCTCAGAGTCGACAGAAAAGTTATGCCGACAACCGAAGAAAAGACCTAGAGTTTGAAGTGGGTGATAAAGTGTTCTTACGAATATCTCCCTGGAAGAGGGTTATGAGATTTGGAAAGAAGGGGAAGTTGAGCCCTAGATATATCGGTCCTTTTGAAATACTGGATCGTGTTGGGAAGGTAGCTTACCGATTGGCGCTTCCACCGAATCTCTCTCAAGTTCACGATGTGTTCCACGTATCTCTCCTGAGAAAGTACATACCAGATCCTTCACATGTACTCAGCTCAGAAGTTGTACCGCTGGAGCAAGATCTTTCTTATGAAGAACAGCCGATAGAGATTCTGGATCGTAGCGAAAAAGTCCTACGAAACAAGACAACTCGCTTGGTGAATGTTTTATGGAGAAACCACCAACTTGAAGAAGCTACATGGGAGCTTGAGGATATGATGAGGGAGAAGTATCCTCATTTGTTTGTTGCAAAGTGACGAATTTCGAGGGCGAAATTATTTTTAAGGGGGGTAGAATGTAACACCCGAGACTTTTATGTTATATAAATCATCAAAGGAATCTTTTTCTACACAAAACTTGCTTGGCTTGCTTTACACGCAATCGCGACCTTCCTCGATAGCTTGCGTCGTACGCAATACCGAGTTTCACTAAACAACAATATGCTATTAAAACTAGCCGTTATGAATAGTAATAACCACTTTTTGAAATTTTATAAATTTTATTTTTCAAAATGGACTTCATTTTTGGACTCAGAATATCGAAATTAGCCTAGGGTGAAATTTTGGTATTTTTCTGAAAACTTTCAATTTTTGATGAATAGTGAAACCACTAAGTGGTAGGTTAAAAACTGAATTTTGCATAAAAGTTAATTTTACCGCTTCTGTGAATGGAATTTCAAAAATCCGAGAGACACGGTTAATATCAAGGACTAAAATGTGGTTCAATGAGATGAAAATAATTTTTTGGTGAATAGTAACTTTTTACTATTTTTACCGCGGTTAATAGTAAATATGGTAACTAAGGGTAAATATGATATCAATATTACCCTAACACATGTCCTAATTCTATTGGACAAGTGTAATTCGACCAAAAACAAACTTAGGAATAAAATATGACCATTTAGGCCCACTTGGATTAGATTAGGACATTTATTATTAATTTATTTAAAGAAGGGTTAAAATAGTTAAAATCAAAGTTTAATAAGTAAATCATTTTTTAATATGGGGTTATACATAAGATAAATTCGATTGTAAATATTAATTAGAAAGATAAAAAGATTTCCTACATGATGGTATTTTATTTGTAATTTTTAGACATCAAATAATTTAATTTATTTATGACACAAAGATGATGCAGTAATTATCTTATTAATGAAATATTGACAAAATTGATAATATAAATACCAAAATAAATGTAATTTGAGACTTTTTATGAATTACACTAATTTTATAGGTTACTATGATATATTATTGTTGATTTAATCAACTTGGTTCGAACATATAATTCTGTTATGACTTTCACAAAAATCATATATCAAATAGTGTCAAAATTGACACAAAATAGTTTTTAAATCAAATATTATATTATTAATTTTTATTTTATTCCTAAAAATCTAAGGTTCGGCCAAATGACTTAGATAAGGATATATATATTAATAATAAACAATTTGGGGTTCGTTTGGCATGTTATAGTAAGTGTATTAACCATATAGTGAAAGAAAACAAAAAGACACGGTAAAAGTTAAATTAATTAACTTAGAGTTAAATCTAATTGATAAGGTTAAAATAATACCCTAAACTTGTCTAAATATTATTGGTTTATAGGATTTCGACCCATCCCCACTTTAGCTTCGAAATAAGACCCTTTGGAACCATTATAAACCGATTTTGACTTTAATATAAAATAATATTTTGAGATATTCCTAAGGTGCCCCTCTCCTCCCTTATAAAAGGGCACCTCCTCCCCCTCCTCCTCACACCAAATTGAGCACTCAAGCTCGGCCATCCCCTGCCATTTTCTCCTCTCCACTTCCCTAGAATAATCCTAGAGGTCCTGGTCTTCTCCAAAGACCAATCTTAGTTCCTTAAGTGGAGGATTCAAAGAGGCGTTCCAAAGAAGAGGTAATATCCATTACCGATCTTTTCAATTTCTTTCTTCTTCAACTTCTTCTTCTTTAGTTGTTTCATGATAAAGTAATATCATCAGTATTACTTACATACTGATATGTTATTATAAATATCAAACAACCCTAATTCACCTTCTATCCATCCTATGGAAAAATGAAATCACCGCGCGTGCGTACGTACGGAATACCGTCTCCACGCCGTGGTGTAATCTATTTTCCACCATCACCTTACAAGGATGGGTATAATGGTGTAATGAGTAACTATATATGATTATTATGAAGTAATATTGATACTGAAATAATATATATATACTCCAATACAATTCCACGATCATAGGAACTATATCATCACTCGTGCGTACGTACGGAATACCGTCTCCACGATGTGATGCGACCCGTTCTACATGATCTTCATTTCATAATGATTATATAAATGAATTGAATGAATGAATTTGGTATATACTACACTAATACCATTCTGTAAATGAATTACCTATAACCTAAAGATAAGAATAAGAATTTATTCGACAAAACAAGCATAAGAACAAAAAGTTATAAAGACCCGAGTAACAAGTAACAATGAAATATTACTAACAAGAAGCTAATAATATGACCATATATGATATCATATCAATATGTATGATTCTGGAATGAGTCAATAACATTATTTAAACCATTATACAGGAGCTTCGGACACGAACAAAGCAAATCGGACCTAAGGTAAGGGAAATATCACAATCTCATTTTTATCCGAGATTGTTTATTCGTAAGTATTTACTGGGGTGTATTTTATCATCCACATCCATGTTCCCTCAATATGTAATATTGTTTCCATCCACTTGCAATAGTTTAAATCCAATTTTACCCTTAGGTGAGTTTTTAGTAAAGAATATGAAAGGAATCTTTTGTCGTTTTTCCGTACGAGGTACTTTTTGACTTTTCCGACAAAAGTACGAGAAGAATGTTTTTTTTAACTTATACGGCATGAATGGATGTTTAAAACATTGTTTCCAAGAAGCTTCCTTTACAAGTTTTCAAGTTTATTTTTAATCAACTTCTTTTATTTTAAAGTTGTATGACATGTTATGAAAGGAAAAATGTTTTTGAAGAAGAAAGGATATTTTCCTCAAGAATGGAGTTCAAGTGTTTTATCAAAATTATTTTCCATCTAAGATAATAAAGGGTTATGTTTTTATCCCTATTATTAAATTGATTTGTTCATGTTGTGATGGAATTATTTTTATGAATTCCTTTATCTTATATGAATTGATTTATGATGTCATGATGTTTCAAGAATCCCATTTTTGTTACATGTGTTATGCGATGATGTATGTTTTATGATTATGTGGCACACATAAGAAAGGATTCATTATAAGATGGGTGGGACCTATATCTCCCTCCAATGCATTGTGTAAAGATTTTATATCTCATGAGATAGACATGGCTGGAACGGAAGGTTATTTCGGTTCAGTGATACAGGACTGAAACGAGGAGTGAACTCGGTTCAGAAAGGGACTTTGTCCACTAAGATAGTCTTGGCAATGAGTCATGACTAACAAGAAATGATTTTCCATGATTATGTGTGCATGCCACAAAGTTTCAAGTTTTATGTTATGATTATGGGGATCTCATTTTCACTTCTATGAATTATTCCATGTTAAGATATTATGATCTCTTTTGCAGGTTTTGATTTTCATAAAGATATGATATGATTTTTATTTCCTTTATTTGCCCTTGCTGAGCATTTGAGCTCACCCTTTTATGTTTTCTTTTCCCCAGGTCAGGAAGATGGATATTAAGTAGAATATGCTAAAAGGGACCCTAGATATGATGAAATAAATGGGAGACACTGTAGAAGATTTATGAACCAGTTGTTTATGTTTCCCAGTTTCTAAAGACACTATACCTATACGGTCCTTTGTGGTTTTATCATATGTTGTAATAAGTGTGCTTCAATTTTTGAAGTATTAAAAATGTATGTAAAGTATGGTCGTTATAGTCATAGCCTCTCTGAGTTTGAGGTAAATTGGTAACAATGTACACTGATATGTCCTCCCACTTCCACTGAGGAATATCTAATGGTTGGAGGAATCCACTGGGAACACAGTGCTTGACCATCACCTTATGGAAGACCAAACATCGAGTCACAAACTCTTTCACTGGACACTTTAACCCATGCCACCAAGATTGTCTCCTCAAAGCTCGGAACATCTTTCTCATGCCACGACGTACCGCTAAGGAAGAATTATGGAACTCTCCGAGAACCATCTCATAAATTTCTAAAGTAATGAAAAATATTCCCAAAAACAACACTCGATGTTGTTCATCCCCAGACCAACCTTTAGGGGCCTCTCTATAAAAAACTCGGGCTCTCCAGACCTCCACCTCAAAGACTCTCAGCTAGGATTCTTCCACATTATGCACAAAAGTTGATTGTCACATTATCTAAAAAAGGAATCATCTTCCCCAAAGTTCTCCCATATCCAGATGAAATGTTTAATGTTCTTCCATCACCCTCCAGGAATCACCAAATTCACACACTTCATCACTAAGCGACTTCGTGCCCATAACATCAGCTAGAACATTCCCCTTACTAGGTGTAAATGATATTTCAAAGTCGAAATCCTATAGAAACTCCATCCACCAATAGTATTGCAAGTTCAGGTCACACTAGTAGAAAACATAACACCGAATTTTATGATCAGTGAATACCAAAAAGCGCTCTCTGATGAGGTAATCTCTCCACAACTTTAGAGAAGACACCATTACCAGTAACTCATGATCATGGGTGGCATAGTTACTGTAACGCCCTGACCCTAGATACCCAGAGTCGGTGCATTATTACATAACATTGGCATGATCACAAAGGATCAAGTCTTGGAAGACTTATTAGTTTAGTAGTCTTGGAAACACTAGATATATTCATAAGTCTTACATTATATCATAAGGTAAAAAAAAATCTACAACAACATCTTTTCTTCATATCCTCTCATACCATCCCTATAGGTTATTCATAAATTACTTCTTCATAATCTTGGGAAAAATAAAACATTGAAAGGTGTGAGCTCAGATTCTCAGTAAGGATAACATTATAGCAGAAGCTTTCATAGATAAGCATAAACACTTAAGGCAATTTATAATTAAAACGAAAGCCTTTTAAACTTGAACGACAACATAAAATGGAAAAGATAAAATAAAATAATGTCATTTACTTACTCACATGGATATTCTACTAGTAGAATGATCACATGCAATATCAATAACCACTTTCATAATGAAGGAATGCATAATTCCAGACTATCATAACCACATAGCCAAGGCCTCGTGCCAAGACTACAAATAATATTTTTCCAAGGCCTTGTGCCAAGACACTAGTTTGTCTCATGAGACATACTGATGCATCGAGGATCTATAGCGGGATCCACCCGTCACTTACTAAGTCCAATGCATTCCTCATATGAACAGGTTTAAACATAACATAAACATTCGTATTAAAACTAGCATACGAAATGTCAATACTCTAACCACAAACCGTGAATGGTATAAAAATAGCACATCCAAAGTCAAACATAACTCATTATATACAATATGGAAGATTTTATTGTATCACATTAACCTCAATCAAGAATAATGAAGGATGTTTACATAGATGAAAATAATCATCAAAACTATTTGAGAGAAATATCCCCCTTTTTCTTGAAATCATTTAAAGTCACACTATTTGTCAAGAATCTATCTAAAAATAGATTTTTGAATCAAAGTGTCCCATACAACTTTGAAACTTTTAAAAGGAGTTTTAATTTTAAAACTTTAATGTCCATATAAATAAATCCTTAAAACCATTTTTTAAAACATGGGCATTAATGAGAAAGATTTAGAAGAATAAGTCTTTAAAACATTTAAAAATGGTATTTTAGTTAGAGATTCTAACCAAAAGAGCGACACTTGAATACAAATAACTGAGGTAATAAAAACTTTGTAATATCATGAGAATAAAGGGATTCATGATATACTATGTCAAAGTACATTATATACACCACATAAAAGTGATTTGGTGTATAACAACAAAGAAGTCTCAATGGAATTTAAACTGAGATGAAATCTCTCATAAAGGCCGTATCCTTAGGTTAAGGATAAATCAACGACATAATTATGTGTGAAAAATATAAATACACTCAATATGATTGGATATTTAGTGTAAATCAATCAGATGACATTCACACATATTCTTGTAAAAACAACACCAATGAATTGGATATTTAACTCAACAAATGGATATTGAGTTAAAATCGATCTTATCAAGTTCATACCGATCACTTGAGAATTTATCAATGGAGTGATTATGTGTATCAAAAGTATATCCACAGAAAGGGGAGTGTAAAATATGACATAAGAAAGTGAATATTAATTCCACACATAATCTTGGAGTAAAATAATCAATGAAGTATGCATAAAGCCGAATGAGTGGAAATTGAAATATCAAATTCCTTTATCAATTTGGTAACTTATGAAACATACACCCATGAAAGAAGGATCATAAAATGATGATTTAAATATCCATAAATTAGAGTATATTACACAATTAATACAATCATGGGCAATACACACACCACATGCAATAAATAAGTGGTGAATAATGAAAATCTCACGAAATTAAAAGTGAGATTAGAAACCCCTTACTTTGTAATTTTTCCTTGGTCGACGGTAGGTTAAAATCCTGTATAATGTTGAAATAATTTTAATTAAATTATTCACGAATCATATACATTAATATGATATCATATATGATATTTTAAAATTTCTTTGTTAATAATATCTTAGAATTATCGTCGTTTTGGGTGTTAACTTACTTGTTTTATTTTATATGTTTTGTTACGTAAGCTATTTTTGTCATGGATAGGTTGTATCTTATTCATATCCATAATGATATAAAGTTCTTAAACATTATTTTTAAATCATCAAATGATAATTATACTTGAATGGATATGATGGAGAATGAATCTCATCGCGTTCATGGAGACGGTAGTCCATACGTACGCACGAGCGACAATATCATTCTTTTTATATTAAAATAATATATAATTGGATGGTATATCATATATATAGAATCATTATCATTTTATATTTATTATTTAAACGAGTTACACATCATTATTATACCCTCCCAAATAATAATATATTGAATAACAATTACACCACGACGTGGAGACGGTAAGCCGTACGTACACACATATGGTGACATGTTATTCAAAGGGTGGATAGAATACTGAATATGGTTGTACCATATTTATAATAACATCAAAGTATATATAAGATACTAGAGTTATTATTTTATAATGGTAATAACAAAGAAAGAAGAAGTGGAAGATGAAAGGAACTTGAAAAGGGGTGGTGAAAACATTACCTCTTCTTCGAGTTCTTCCTTTTGATTTGATCAAAAGGGCTCCTTAGGTTGGCTTTCTGATCAAACTAAGGCCTGTAGGTTGTAGTTAGGGAAGTTGAGACTGTATTTGGGCAGGGGATGGCCGAACCAAAAGGCTTTGAAGGTTTGAAGAAATGATAAGTAAGAGTGACCTTTTATAAGAGGGGTGAGAGGAACCTTTGGAAAAGCTAGAAATATTAATTTATAATAAATTCATATCCGGTTTCTAATAGCTCAAAAGTTGATTATTTAAAGTTTAAGGTGGTTATGGGTAGAAAAACACTCAACCAATATAATTTAGACAGGTTTGTGTCATTATATTAACCTTATCTTTAAGTATTAACTCTTAGTTAATTAGTTTCACTTTTACAATGTCTCTTTGTATTTTTATATTATATGGTTAATAAACATACCATATACATCTAAGAGACCCCCCAAGTGGTACATTAATGATACACCTATCATGATATAAGTCTCTTGGCCGAAACTTAGATTTTTAGGAATTTAATATCAATTAATAATATAATATTTGTTTTAAAAACACTTTTATGTCAATTTTGACACTATTCAATAGTTGATTTTTTTGAAACACATAAAAGAATTATTACTTCAAACAAAGTTAATTAAATCAATCCTAATATGTCATATTAACCTAAAAAATTAGTTTAATTCAATAAAAGTCTCAAATTATATTTATTTGGGTATTTATAATATCAATTATTCTAATTTTTCACTATTATGGTAATTACTGCATCACCATTGTGTCATAAATAAATTAACTTTTTTAATGTCTAAAAATTATAAATAAAATATAATTATGTAGGAAATATTTTAAGATTTCTAATTAATATTTATATTATAAAATCCAACATATATAACCCTATGTAACAATTGTTTTTCTAAAAGATATATGCTTGTGTCATTTTTGTATTTATTTTAACTTAATTAAAATAAAGTGTCATTATCACTTACAAGTGGATCCATGGGGTCCCAAAATCGACCCAAAGATGCCCATGGTCGACCATGTATCAACAAATAGGGTCAAGACACGTTTTAGGGTAATTTAGTATTATTATAATATTATTTTTTTAACCCTTGTTTACCGGATTTACCCTTTAACCATGGAAAATAAAATATTTACCGAAGTAATTATCCAAAATGTCTAAAAATAAAATTTACCTATTTACACAGTTTGAAAATCCTAATTCCAAATATGGAATCCATTTTTCCAAATTCAAAACATAGAAGTGGTAGAAATTAATTTAAAATTAATTCCCGTGGTTAAAACAAAAAGCGTGTTTTTAAGAGATAATAACTATCAAAAGATTGGCACTTGTTTAGGTCTGGTTTAAATGTGAAATTATGTTCAATGACCCACATTGTATTACATGGTAAAAATATATTCTAAATATACTTTAAAACCACTCATATTCAAAATTCATCACTACTAATTATTTTGATTAAAAAAGTTGTTTTTAATTAAAATTTAGTAATTTGAACTATTCATCAAAATATGAAAGTTATCCGAAAATTACCAAAATTTCACCCTAGGATAATTTCGATATTCCGAATCCAAAAATGAAGTCCATTTTGAGAGATATAATTTATAAAATTTAAAAAATTAGGTATTACTATTCATAAAAGCTAGTTTGATTGGTTGTGTTGTGTTAGAATCTCGAAGTTGCGTACAATGCACGCCATTGCATTATTCAAAGGGAAACGTACCGTGGAAGATTGGGGTGTTACATTCTCCCCTCCTTAAATAAATTGCATCCTCGCAATTTTTTTTAAAATTAGGCTTGATAATATAATGGAAAGTCCCACATCGGAAAAAGACTCAATAAAACTATCACTTTAAAAGAAAGAAAGAGAGGTATAAAGGTCACCCAAGATAACCCATACTCGGATTCCATGTAGAAAAACATGGATTTGGACGATAAACTAAGTGTAAAGTTCTAATGGAGAGGGATAGAAATCATGATCAGGAGAAAGTTAACAATAAGAAAACCACAAACTTCTGTTGGGACAAACGGTCATTAGTCTCTTAGCAGGAAAGTAAATGGACAACATTTTTTGTTTTAAGTTACATTACATAAGGATGAGGAATTAATTTATGATATTGACTAAGAATATAAAGATATATACTTACATTTTAAGTAGAGTTTCATTCTTTAATAAATTTCCACCACTAACTCATTTTTTTTAAACGATGAGTATTCAAGAAGACTTGGTCATACTGGAAGAGCTAGAATAAACTTCTATAGAATCACATGATCCATGCAGGATGAAATATATATTTACATTGCATTTAGAGATTAATCAAAACCAAAATGGTTAGTACATGATCTAATGATCCCCCAAAAGGATATTCCTTGAGAGAAATAAACACTAATCTTAATTTCCAAAATTAAACCAACAATACCCAAAGTCAAATAAATACCATTCAATAATCAGTTGTCCTTAAAATCCTTCAATATAATCAAAACTAATATTGAAAACCAAAACTTATTAAGAATGTTGTCTTCCACGTTAAATTGTATCTCCAAATGACATTAATTACTCTTAAAGTCACATAATTAAAAGTAATTAACCTAATCATTTCCATAAGTAACCTAAATCATTATAAATCTACAATAAAAACATAGATAAAAATCCACCATTACTCCTAAAATGAAATCCCATACTACTCTATTTTCCTTTGGCATATAGTGTTCTCAACAAAGCGAACAACTTCCAAAATAACATTTATCACTTAATCACCAAATCATTTTCCTATACTAAGGGTATTCATTTGATAAGACATAAGATCCCAAATCAAATTATTATTGATCAATAAAATCATTTAACTAAAAATAATAGTCACATTAACTAGGGACTTCACGTAGTCCAGTGGTAGGTGATAAATCCCAATCGCACTTTGGTTGTGGGTTCGATTCCCACAGCTTTGTCCGATGCGACGGGTTATCACACGGTCTATGTGTTGTCCTTTTTCAAAAACTATATTTTATAACATTACCAAAATGAGATAAATTCCTCAAAATAACCATAACATAATTTAACCACAAATGTTATCTCATACCTTGCATTTTCATCCCAAATTATAATAATTTGTAATTTCCTCAAACCCAATGATCATATAAAACCAAACGGTTATTTATAACTATATCCAAAGGAGAAAAGATAATTCTTCCATAAATATCATTCTCACATGGAAAACGTTGGGGTTACAAATACAAGAGAAAATTATTCCAAATTAAACCCTTCAAAAAGGATCACTAATAATTTTTAAACATTTATCCAACCATTTATTTCCACATAGCTTCTTCTCTGACCAAGAAAATATCCTATAGAATAGGACATTCACTCGGGTAATGGCCAGGTCCCCTACATTTTCAGCAAATGACTGTAAATGGATTCTTGGGACCATTTTTATCTTCTTCCATAGTACTCTTCATTTTTCTTCGGCAATTATTCACTTTATGTCCTTCCTTCCCACACGTAAAGAATTTTTTTGTCCCATGGGGACACTTTCCTGGGCGTCTCCTTCCACATTTCCTGCATGATGGAAATTAAGGATTTCTTTCTCCATGGTCTCCACTATTGGAGCTCTTATCATTCATCACCTTTCTCTTCTTTTTTGAGTACGGTAATTGGTTAATATATATATTGTTGATCATATTTTTGGAAAATTGATTTGGCATAAAGACGATATCTTTTACGCCTATCAACATTCCATTTTTTTTCTCATTGCCACCACTGTTCCCACCTTTTACATCATTCTCAAAGTCACTATGACTTCCTTGGAATCCAACCATTGACTAAAACCAGAAAGCATTGTGTGAGTAATAGTATTCATACAATCATTTATAGATTAACATGTCACCATATTCTCAATTTGAAACACATTAGGATTAACCAAGGTAATTTAATCTCATCTTATATATATAATACTTTAAATCGGTTTGAAAAGAAAATGTAAATTATCCAAAGCATATCCCCCGAGAGTGTCGTAACCAAGAGTGCAGCAAGGCTCGTTGTCGTGCACCAGTTCCCGTTCGAGTCTAGCTCAAAGCGGTGTTTTCAGGATTTAACCCTAGGTACATTTGAGCCAGAGCCGCCTCTACCTGGTCGTATCCAGACAGGGATGTATTTCTCTGAAAACTCACAAAATCTCTACAATACCAAAATTCTAGGAAGTTATTCTATACTAATCCTCAAATTCTCTCTTAGGGCTATGAGATCTAATCAGAGTTTATCTAAATCTAGCTTCCAAGGTTTGTACTAAACTTCCTATGATACCAACTGTAACGCCCCGACCCTAGATACCCAGAGTCGGTGCATTATTACATAATAATGGCATGATCACAAAGGATCAAGTCTCGAAAGACCGATTAGTTTAGTAGTCTTGGAAACACTAGATATATTCATAAGTCTTACATTAGATCATAAGGTAAAAAAACTACAACAACATCTTTTCTTTATATCCTCTCATACTATCCCTACAGGTCATTCATAAATTACTTCTTCATAATCCTAGGAAAAATAAAACATTGAAAGGGGTGAGCTCAGATTCTCAGTAAGGATAACATTATAGCAGAAGCTTTCATAGATAAGCAAAAACACTTAAGGTAGTTTATAACTAAAATGAAAGCCTTTTAAACTTGAACTTCATCATAAAATGGAAAAGATAAAATAAAATAATTCCATTTACTTACTCACATGGATATTATACTAGTCTAATGATCACATGCAATATAAATAACCACTTTCATAATGATGGAATGCATAATGCCAGACTATCATAACCACATAGCCAAGGCCTCGTTCCAAGACTACAAATAAGATTTTGCCAAGGCCTTGTGCCAAGACACTAGTTTGTCTCATGAGACGTACCGATGCATCGAGGATCTATAGAGGGCTCCAACCGTCACTTATTAAGTCCAATGCATTCCTCATATGAACAGGTTTAAACATAACATAAACATTCGTATTAAAAATAGCATACAAAATGTCAATACTCTAACCACAACCCGTGAATGGTATAAAAATAGCACATCCAAAGTCAAACATAACTCATTCAATACAATATGGAAGATTGTATTGTATCACATTAACCACAATCAAGAATAATGAAGGATGTTTACGTAGATGAAAATAATCATCAAAACTATTTGTGAGAAATATCCCCCTTTTTCTTGAAATCATTTAAAGTCACACTATTTGTCAAGAAGCTATTTAAAAATAGATTTTCGAATCAAAGTGTCCCATACCACTTTGAAACTTTTAAAAGGAGTTTTAATTTTAAAACTTTAATGTCCATATAAATAAATCCTTAAAACCATTTTTTAAAACATGGACATTAATGAGAAATATTTAGAAGAATAAGTCTTTAAAACATTTAAAAATGGTATTTTAGTTAGAGATTCTAACCAAAAGAGAGACACTTGAATACAAATAACTGAGGTAATAAAAACTTTGTAATATCATGAGAATAAAGGGATTCATGATATGCTCTGTCAAAGTACATTATATACACCACATAAAAGGGATTTGGTGTATAACAACAAAGAAGTCTCAATGGAATTTAAATTGAGATGAAATCTCTCATAAAGGCTGTATCCTTAGGTTAAGGATAAATCAACGAAATAATTATGTGTGAAAAATATAAATAAACTCAATATGATTGGATATTTAGTGTAAATCAATCAGATGACATTCACACATATTCTTGTAAAAACAACACCAATGAATTGGATATTTAACTCAACAAATGGAGATTGAGTTAAAATTACTCTTATCAAGTTCATACCGATCACTTGAGAATTTATCAATGGAGTGATTATGTGTATCAAAAGTATATCCACAGAAAGGGGAGTGGAAGATATGACATAAGAAAATTAATAGTAATTCTACACATAATCTTGGAGTAAAATAATCAATGAAGTATGCATAAAGCTGAATGAGTGGAAATTGAAATATCAAATTCCCTTATCAATTTGGTAACTTACGAAACATACACCCATGAAATAAGGATCATACAATGATGATGTAAATATCCATAAATTAGATTATATTACACAATTAATACAATCATGGGTAGTACGCACACCACATGCAATAAATAAGTGGTGAATAATGGAAATCTCACGAAATTAAAAGTGAGATTAGAAACCCCTTACTTTGTACTTTTTCCTTGGTCGACGGTAGGTTAACCTCCTTTATAATGTTGAAATAATTGTTATTAAATTATTCACGAATCATATACATTAATATGATATCATATATTATATTTTAACATTTCTTTGTTAATAATATCTTAGAATTATCGTCATTTCGAGTGTTAACTTACTTGTTTTCTTTTATATGTTTTGTTACGTAAGCTATGTTTGTCAGGGATAGGTTGTATATTATTCATATCCAGAATGATATAAAGTTCTTAAACATTATTTTTAAATCATCAAATGATAATTATAATATAATGGATATGATGGAGAATGAATCTCATCGCGTTCGTGGAGACGGTAGTCCGTACGTACGCACGAGCGACAATATCATTATTTTTATGTTAAAATAATATATAATTGGATGGTATATCATATATAAAGAATAATTATAATGTTATATTTATTATTTAATTGAGTTACACATCATTATTATACCCACCCAAATAATAATATATTGAATAACAATTACACCACGACGTGGAGACGGTAAGCCGTACGTACGCACGTATGGTGACATGTTATTCAAAGGGTGGATAGAATAATGAATATGGTTGTACCATATTTATAATAACATCACAGTATATATAAGATACTGGAGTTATTATTTTAGAATGGTAATAACAAATAAATAAGAAGTGGAAGAATAAAGGAACTTGAAAAGGGGTGGTGAAAACATTACCTCTTCTTCGGGTTCTTCCTTTTGATTTGATCAAAAGGGATCCTTAAGTTGGCTTTCTGATCAAACTAAGGCCTCTAGGTTGTAGTGAGGGAAGTTGAGAGATTATTTGGTCAGGGTTTGGCCGAACCAAAAGACTTTGAAGGTGTAATGAAATGAGAAGGAAGAGTGCCCTTTTATAAGAGGGGTGAGGGGCACCTTTGGAAAAGCTAGAAATATTAATTTATAATAAATTCATATTCGGTTTCTAATAGATAAAAAGTTGATTATTTAAAGTTTAAGGTGGGTATGGGTCGAAAACCACTCAAACAATAGAATTTAGACAGGTCAGGGTCATTATATTAACCTTATCTTTAAGTATTAACTCTTAGTTAATTAGTTTCACTTTTACAATGTCTCTTTGCATTTTTATATTATATGGTTAATAAACTTACCATATACATCCAAGAGACCCCCACGTGGTCCATTAATGATACAAATATCATGATATAAGTCTCTTGGCCGAGCCTTAGATTTTTAGGAATTTAATATCAATTAATAATATAATATTTTTTTTAAAAACTCTTTTATGTCAATTTTGACACTATTCAATAGTTGATTTTTGTGAAACACATAATAGAATGATTAATTCTAAAAAAGTTAATTACATAAATCCTAATATGTCATATTAACCTATAAAATTAGTGTAATTCAATAAAAGTCTCAAATTATATTTATTTGGGTATTTATAATGTCAATAATTCTAATTTTTCACTATTATGGTGATTACTTCATCACCATTGTGTCATAAAATAATTAACTTATTTAATGTCTAAAAATTATAAATAAAGTATCATTATGTAGTAAATATTTTTATATTTCTAATGAATATTTATAGTCTAAAATACAACATATATAACCCTATGTAACAATTGTTTTTCTAAAAGATATATGCTTGTGTCATTTTTGTATTTATTTTAACTTAATTAAAATAAAGTGTCATTATCACTTACAAGTGGATCCATGGGGTCCCAAAATCGACCCAAAGATTCCCATGGTCGACCCTGTATCAACCAATAGGGTTAATAAACGTTTTAGGGTAATTTAGTATTATTATAATATTATTTTTTTAACCCTTGTTTACCGGATTTACCCTTTAACCATGGTAAATAAAATATTTTCCGAAGTAATTATCCAAAATGTCTAAAAATAAAAGTTACATATTTACAAAATTTGAAAATCCTGATTCCAAATATGGAATCCATTTTTAAAAATTCAAAACACAGTAGTGGCAGAAATTAATTTAAAATTAATTCCCGTTGTTAAAACAAAAAGCGTGTTTTTAAGAGATAATAACTATCAAAAAATTTGGCACTTGTTTAGGTCTGGTTTAAAAGTGAAATTATGTTCAATGACCCACATTGTATTACATGGTAAAAATATATTCTAAATATAATTTAAAACCACTCAAATTCAAAATTTATCACTATTAATTATTTTGATTAAAAAAGTTGTTTTTAATTGAAATTTAGTAATTTTCACTATTCATCAAAATATGAAAGTTATCTAAAAAGTACCAAAATTTCACCCTAGGCTAATTTAGATATTCCGAATCCAAAAATGAAGTCCATTTTGAGAGATAGAATTTATAAAATTTCAAAAAGTAGGTATTACTATTCATAACGGCTAGTTTGATTGGTTATGGTGTGTTAGAATCTCGAAGTTGCGTACAATGCAGGCCATTGCATTATTCAAAGGGAAACGTACCATGGAAGCTGGGGGTGTTACAGTTACAATCATGAGGATGAAACTTCCAAGAAGAAACATTCAACCGTTAGTTGATCGAATAAATCATCAATCTAGGGAAGAGGATAGTGATTATTCACTATCACTTTGTGCAACAAACAATAATCTATACTCAACCACAATCTTTCACCATCCTTCTTCGTGATAAAAAACCAATTTTCCCCATGATGAAAAACTCATACAAACAAAAACTACACTACAATAGACTATCGAGAAATATAGATAGCTCTCACAAATCATAAGGCACCATCCTATATAGAGACATCAATATAGGAGAATCTCATGGTTATAGTTTGATCCCAAACTGGATCTCTTGTATAGGGGGTAACGATTCAACATCTTCTAGAAAGATATTAGAGTAATATTACATGACCCTATGAAAAACCAACTACTAAACCTCTGAAAAACTCAGCATCATCTCAACCATCAAGGATTTCATAGATGAAACATGCATATGTCCCATCTAAGGGCCCTGCATGCCAACAAACACTGCTGGATCTCGATCAGCGTCGAAAAACACCACATTCCTCATGAAGAAATAAATGATACCCTTCACCTAATACAAAAAAAATATTATTAGGATGAACTAATATGGTTGTATTCGTAAACATAAGAAATCTCCCCAAGAGTGGTGCTTCCCCAACACTATCTCACGGTCTATACATACTTCAAACAAGTTAGCTCAACCTCCAACTAGTGTTGTCAACACCAAGGGGACTGGAAGCCTCTCAACCTCAAGTCCCAATACATGGAAAATGGTAGGTGATATGAAGGTGTGCGTCACTCATGAATCAAACAATGCATACACCCATGTAGAAAACAAGAAAAGGGTACCTCAAATGATGACTGGCTCGCTAATCACTAGAAACGCTAAGGCATGAAACTGACCTAGACCTTCTCCATGACCTATATAGCCCTACTGACAACCACCACCATTACAAAACATTTCTATCTAAGGATGGGGAGCATCCCAGTGTTTTCCTGCACCTACCATGTCAGCTCTCTCCTTATCCAAAGCAGGTGAAACTAACTACTACTGCCTCGGATGAAACTGACTCAATACAGGAATTTCAAGTGGAACACCAGGCTCATGTTGACTACTCGGAAATGTCGGGAACTCTTATTGTTGTTTCCATTTTACTCAAAAAGAAAAAAAAGTTTAGGAAAAAGTTTCATAGTTCTGATATCCGCTACCCCCACATAATGAGATAATGAGGGCTGGGACCTACCCCCAACCAATGGAAACTATTCTACCCTAAAAAACAGGAACCCTGGACAACATATATTTATATTAAGGAATACTGACCACTCCCATATATCAAGAAGTTTTTAAAATGGATTCCAAACTCTCGCACAGTAGAGCCCCACTAACGAAGGGTTAGTAGCTTCTGATGACTAACCAACTTCACGGTAGAAGAGAGAAACTCAACTCTGACCTTGTATCTTAACTCCTCCAACATGACTTATAACTCCTTATGATCCCCAAGGAATAATAAAAACCACTTACTTACTGATCCACAAAGCCTCATCATAACCAATGACACCTGGTGCTCCTTCCGAGCATGGATTGACCTGAAAGATATCTTAACATACTCAATCCACTCTTCTGTGACTACATCTGAAATGGATCCCTCATACATCTGTAGAATCTGGAATTGAAACTCTCAGTGTGTCATCCTCCATGTTTCTTCATCGCCTACCTCTACTCTAGGGAGATCAGATAGAACATCCTACTAAACATCTTTTATGTAAACCTGATGAGGACGTTAACCTAGATCCATCCCTATAAAATAAAATACAGTTACAACTCTTAAACCTAGAATATGGAATAATCAACTTTAATTATTTAATTGTTTTATTTTATTTATTTTTGGTATACCTATCCCAAGGTCTACCCATTCAAACACAAGCACAAAAATATTAATGCATGATCCTTTCCAAGGTCTCTACCCTGAAAAAAGTATTACCTAATTTAGTAGCAACTGTAAACATAAAGGTCTAGGCTTCCAATCATAGGGGTCCTTATATACCTATGTCTCTACTAGTCTCTACTATTTACAAAACTTTCTAAACATGAATGATATTGTTTCCCAACCTACCCATGAAACCTCTCAGGTGCCTAACTCCAAACTCCATCCTATCCCTCAATAAGGCCATTGATTCCACTCTATCATGACTCACTCCCCAATAAGTGTACCCCTTCTGGGACATCTATTTGAGTAGGGAGATAGTGACACTTGAGTCTCACATCCATTACATATGGGGTTTTCCACTCGCACTAAGAGTATATTAAACACAAAAATGGGAGGCATTACCCACTCAGATAACACATGAGAAATAGAGAGATAAGATAGACACAAATAGACTAAAACTCAAAAGAAAATATAAAGAAATCCCAAGTACACATATGTAATGTCATCAAAAATCTACATCAATTGAAAGGGGAAACAACAGGTACCAAAAGGAAGATAAATGGTAGTGACCACGAAGCCTGAATAGCTCATGTAACCCAAATCCAGTAGTAACCCTCCTGATCTCTAAACTACTCCAAGTGACCTGAAAAATAATATATATATATATATATATATATATATATATGTGTGTGTGTGTGTGTGTATATACGTCGGGTGAGTATAATAGTATACTCAGTAGGATCCTTCCTGAAGCCTCTCATGCAAAAGTTAGGAAAGCCTACTAAAACATAATGAACAACAACTGAAACTAACTCATCACCAAAATAGGTATACTATTTTCCCAGCCTTACCATGGATACTCTGAACATGTACATCCTACAAGAGTATATAATATAATAAACAATATCAAGGGTACCCCGCTACCACTTCCCCAATTTTTTTCCAATTTTCCCGTACATCGCACATCCTAAGCATCTCTCTCCAAAAAGGCTTTCCCACAGACACCTGGTCAAAGCCCCACAACCTAAAACTCATGAAACTCTTCCAACATGTCCATGTAAATAAGATAACCACCAGGTAGATTCCAGGATCCACCAAAACTCACATAACGTGTATCAAACATAGGTTTTTATACCTCAATCCATTACAAACCATACATCGAGTAATGATCATCAATCCATACAGCCTATACACATTACACCTACAGTAGTTCATATGAAACTATATCCAAAATATATGTGTGTGTATAACCACATGACATTACATACATATATATAAATATATAGGGAAATGTAACTGTCCTTCCTACAATCGTAATAACTACCAAGAGAAGAGAGAGGGGCCAAAGGTGGTAGTCATCCATCCATCCTCCAATTGATATTTCGGAAACAAACACCTCCCAGGGATCAGAATCCCCAGGGTGTCTATTTCCCAAACCAATAGGGTGTAGTAGCATATAGAAAATAAATTTACATAATATAAAATATCACATAACTACTCTAAGGGAATAACCTTGTCTTTGACTCCACTGTATCTAAAATCTCTCAGACTCCTGGCTTCCACCGCTAAGACTAGGTATCCTATAATCACACAACCGTTTAAAGAGATAAATTAGATTACATTATCCCTTTTTGAGTTACAATTTACATTAAATAATTATTTAACGATTAATTTACCATTATAATTCCACATTACATTTCATTAACATTCCAACCATGATCCATGCCCTCCAGGAACAACCTAACCAATTCCACTGTTCCTTTAAAGTTAAAAGCTTAGCATTGCATCCCAGAAAGCTCCAACCCCATGGGATAAAATCATTTATTAACAATATTATCACTTTTCCATAATTTTTAGTCATTCTAAAAAAATATTTTAAGCTACAAAACACAAGGGTCCCAACACGGTGGGTAGGTTCACTACCCATTGAGTCTTTTCCACCTATAAAAAGAGCATAGAACCATCCATCCTCAATAAACTAAACACGTAAAGAACATGACATACCATGAACATATTTGCCTATTTTATAAGGATAGTAAAAAAACTAGTTACCTTAGGTAGTGTGAAAAGTAAAGAAGATAAAAAATAATAGATTCAACATCAACCACATTTATGTCCAACAGTTTCATCATCTCTGGTGTCCTCACCAACACCAACAACATATAATGATACATATCACCACTCTAGGAATGAACTGCTACCACCACAACCATTGGGCCTCCCTTCCCCCACATAACATAATAGCCCTCCAGGATCATCCATCCTAGGATCACACAACAATAGAATCAGTAGGAAATAAACAACATAGAAACATGACTATGTTCCCTTAACAAGTCATTCAGACTCAACACACAATGAGCAGTCACAACCCTAAATAATTAGTCGCTTAGCCTTTAAAATTAAGAGGGTAACTCAAATCCCTTCATGGAATTATCCCTATCTCACAACTGGTTCCTTATTTTATTTTGAAGGTACAGATTCATTTAAACAAGCATAACTTCATCCATTTTATTATCATCAATGCACAACAAAAACAACCATATTAATTAAAAATGCCTCTTTTCCTTTGGATGATTAATTTAAAATTAATCCAAACATTATGATATTTAATAATTTCCATCAATAATTATATGATAAAAAGTCAAACCATAGATATCACAAAATCTATCAAAATAAGAGGCAACAACATCACTATGAAAAAAGATACCAATTATTTAATCCTATTCAAATATTTATTATGTAAATTTTATTATGATCTATTGACTAAACAATGATAACCCTATTAATACATGTAAAATAATATATAATCCATGAATCCCCTACCTCAAAATATTTCTGTTATTATTTGCATGGGAATGGACCAACAAAACAGATCATGATCACCTCAACCGCAATGACTGTATCCACCATAGGATGTTGCGACACAACCACTTCAACCAACACCCAATAAAGCTTCATTAGAGACATGGAGATCACATTCCATGTTAGGGAAAGTATAATGAGAGGAAATAGATTAGCGAAACCAGAATAACAGAGGTATAATATCCCTTATATCGAAGACAAATTGACACTTCCTGGTTGCACCAAGACAGGGGGCATGCATACAGTAGGAAGAAATCTAGGGAAAACGTGATACAAGGTCCACACCAAAATCGTACAACTCCTGGAAGGAATGTTTTGGGGTGTCATGTACCAAGGAAAAAAGGATGGAATAAAAAGTTGGAATGTATTATAGCCTTTTAAAAATATGAATAAAGTGGTGGTTTAGATACGGTTTAAATTTTACATTATATCCAGATCTTGTCATGTCTATGGGTTTTGACATAGTAAAGGCACCCATACCCTTAGGAAAATTAATATTTTATTTATGGGACTTGAATCAGGATTAAATCACTTAAAAAAATGTTTTGAATGCATTTTACATTAAATAAAATGTCAAATGGGGGAAATTGTATGAAGCGTAAAACACTGTTTACCGATTGATCTGGAAACACTATAGCGCTTACTAAAAGGTGAATCCTCAAATGAAGACTCACTTATAGACGAATCACTGAAAAATGAATCACAAATAGATGACTCACTGACATATGAATATGAATCACAGACAAATGACTCATTAAAAAATGACCCACATGTAGATGACTCACCCACGGATGAAGATGCCTCACTAACACTGATAGATGAAGATGACTCATTGATAGATGAAGATGAATCAGCAACAAAAAAATATGGAGATGACTCATGCACATATGAATATGACTCACTGATACTGACAGATGGATATTACTCACCAAAAAATGAAGAAGACTCACCAAAACAAAAAGATGATGATGACCCATCCACAAATGAAAATGACTCACCGATATCGATAGATAAAGATGACCCAATGACATCGATATATGAAGATTATTAATAAATAAATGAAGATGACTCACTGATGGCACTTTTCAAAGAACTAGAAACAGAGTTCACAAAACTGGAAATTTGGAAATGTGTTGGGAATAAGTCACCTTAACCACCCAGAACACCTCAAACACCATATTTAAACAAAGGAATGGACCGGAGAGGTCCACTCCATTACAAGGTCTCTCTAAGGTAATCACTTGATTTTCAATGACCACGATTACCTCTAATCAATACCTCCAATATTATATTATTTCCAAATAATAAGTAATCTTTTTATCACACGAGCCCGTGTAAAGAATTTTATATTGTCACATTTTCATGTCCAAGGGACTTTGTGAGATCAAGGTGCCAATTAAATATTGTTAGAATGATCATTGATTCTATTCCTAGGACATTTCTCGTGGCAAGGGTGGTATTTATAGGGGTCTTCGTGAAATTAGGGTAGTCTGTCGAAGAGTCTCAAAGGACCACACTACAAGCTTCCTTAGCACGTCACAAGCATATTATGACTGTGAGAGGATTCTACCTACTCCCATTATTATTCCTTTTTTTAAAAAATATTTGGGGAGATATTAAAGATTACATAGTAAATGTAAAATAAAATTAATCTATTTTTTGATGATGCGTCGTGTGACCAATAATGGTCATATGGAGCTGTGTGAACATTGTGTAGAAAAATTAATCGGTTTGTCCTTATGGATTCAAAATGGAAGCTCATGGTGTCCTAGACATTCCTGAGGACTTCCATGAAATGAGACCGATAAGTCTGAGGGATTTTGTGATATTAGGTTGGTATGTTTCGAGGGAATTGTGGAGTCTTTTAAACCAATAGGTGTGTGCCATAAGATATTTTTGACCGTGAGTAGCTCCTACCTCCTCCCAATTTATTTTCATTGTTTATTTCCTATAATGGTTAAAGGTCTTGAAAGATTTCTTATATTTTTTCAGGGATTATCACCCTTACAATTAGCGATGCATCACATGAACATTATAACCACTAGTAGTCTCTATATTTTTGACATGTTTCCTCCCATTTTTCAAAGGTTGCTAAGTATGATATTTAGGTTCTTGATATTGATAAACCACAAAACCTGGGGGAGCTTTCCCAACTATCATCGTGCATCCACTGGTTATCTAGATCACCTCCAAAAGAGTAGGAGGTCCTATTTTAGTGGTTCCTCCTAGTCCATTCTATGTTATGTGTTGTGTGTGGAGTCTTTATGTGACCATATAACGGTCATGAGACAATGATTCCTTTCAAGCCCCATGTGATCCACATGACTCATCCACCTTCTTCTTCCTTTTCCTTTATTGATGCTCATTTTTTTGGCATCAACAAGATCTCTACCATAACAAATTTTTTCCATATACAAGGAGAAAAATTAATTCCAAAACATGAAAATAAATCCACCGATATCAATTACGAATATATAAATAGTGTTTTTTTGGTAAAATATGGGTTGTAATAAAGATATTTTTAAACCAAGATTGTTCCCATATGCTATGTGAGGTGGTATCACAATATACATAATTGAAATTGTGGCTCTCTTGGTAACATATGAATATACCTCTCGTCGGTTAATCATTAAAATTCAACATGGTTAAAGTATTTTAATATATATGTGTGTACTACAAGTTGTATCTAATAACCAATTTATTGAAATTGAAAAATTCCACTAAATATCAAATGGACCTAAATATTCCTCTTGACTATTTTAATGCATGTAATTTTTCTTCTAGTGTCCCTTCTTACAATAAGAAAAATAGATATCATCATGTTACCTTAATTTTCACGGGTGATTATCTTCTTGTAAGGGAATTTCAGAGAATATTTAGACTTAAATATCTTCACATGGCCTTTCCTTTTATTTACCATAAATATGGAAGGGTTTTCATGTTTCATATCCTTATAAAATCAATGAATAATAGTGATTATATCTTTTAAATACATCACAATGTTCTTAATATTCATATTAAAAATAAAAACAGAGAATCTTTGAAAAAGTGATGCATGAAGGAGATTAATGTGAAATTATTCAGGGAATTTAAACACTAGAACCACTATGTTCTCCTTGTATCCAATGAGTTTTACCAGGTGAGGCTTAGCTGGATAAATATCTCCAATATTACTCTAAAATAGTTCCTTAAATAATTCAATGCATCTCTATCTAGTCATCTCCAGTTATAAACCCTAATGTTTCTCAATCATTCTAAAATAATTCTTGTCTTCATGAGAATTCATGAGTCAAAATGATATGGATGAAATCATTATTCAGTAAACATAAATCATGTCACTAAAGTGTATAAATAAGAAAACAAACTATTTATCACTCACCTTCTTTGAATATATATCGTGTAAGGGGGATTATAGCATATATTATTAATGTTCATGGGGCAACCCATTCTGGGGGTATCTAAACCATTCCTAGAACTTATTACTAAATAAGATATTTCCTTCCTCTAATATTGATTTCAGGGATAAATTGGATGATGAAAATTATATTATTATATAATTTGGAAAGATAATGTTATTATTACTTCAATTTAGTTCAACTTATGTGAGACATAATGAATTTTAATTTGATTATGTCTCAAAAAAATTTATCATGTCCCAGAAGCCCTCAAAATTGAACAAATAATTTCTTGTTACTCAAACATTATAGTGGAATGTATCAATATCTCAATTCCCATATCATAGATGACATATCATTCAATTACTCAAAATTATTTAGGTAGGAAGGTCTTTTCCATGTTAGGGCTTGAAGCTCCTTCATTTTTTGAGTGGACTACCTAATCCATAAATATTGATTAGATTTCTTGAATAGTTACCTCCATTGTAGATAATGTATAGTGAGGGATAATTACCCTAATGTAAATTAGTTAAGTTAATTAAAAGTTTTCATAATAACACCACGATAAATGTAAGTTTCCAAACAAGGGTTGGTCTAGCACATAATTCTATGGATTTAATTTTTAATCAAGTAATAGAAGTATTATTATTACTTAAATTTTTCTTTAAGTATTTTATATATTATGCATAAATTTCATATTGTTTTATCCATTACATTTCTTGTTGATAATAATATGATTTTACATAAGTGATTAACCATGTGTTGATAAAACAATATACACATAATCCATTTATTTATATTTCATCCATTCATATTAGCCCATTTATTTATGTGATCATATTATTACATCCATAAAATAAATAATAAAAAAATATAAATAAATAAATTAGTCAATCATAAGATTATGTAAGAGTTGGTTTACTAAGAGAATAATATATCATCATATGACATAGGGGGACTCATTATTCTATTCTTGGAACAAGTTGAAGTATTCCAAAAATCCACAAGTGAATCTTTGAGTTTTGTATCATATTGGTTCTATCATGAACCACCTCAACTCACCTAGGGATAATCCTTTTATTACATGTATTTATAATTCACTTGAAGGTGAGGGGAACATAATTATTGGTTAAGGGGAGTTATATAAATTACCTTCAACATGAATTTCATAAATAATAAAGGAGGTAGGGATGACACAATCACCATTATATTTAATTTAATAGTAATTAATTTTCTAAAACATATTCTAGATTAAGTTATAAACACCCAAATAATAAAAAGTTCTTGGTCAAGCTCATGATCGGTTATAAACATGTAACAAATACACCAAATTTCACTTGTTAACATTAATTTATATTCATTATTTATTATTGAGGTAAATGTTCTTTAATTAAATAATTAATTGATCTTTTTTATTCTTTAAAAAGATTATCAACTTATAAAACAAATTTGGTGATAATAAATGAAATTATTTTATAATACGAAAATTAATTATTTAATTTAATTTAATTCTTTCCTTTTTTGTGAAACTATAAAGAGTTTTTTCACTACACATCATGTACGAACTATTTACACATAGTGTATCATGATTTATGTGTCCATGTAACCCAACAATAGACTTCAACTATTCTTTGGACACGAGACCGCATGATGTCTACTCCAGCAATACACTGTGTGTTCTACTAGATGTGTATCCACATAACCCACCAAATAACTATGTGTGTATTTTGGATGTGGAAATTAATTAGTTATATGGCGTATATGTTCGATACAAAATTCGTGTTTCTTTAATTACATATACTATTAGTTTCATGAAGATAGAAACCATGTATTAGATGGAACAGTTAGTGTAAATTTCACTACTAATCTGTCTAGAAAACATGATGTGAATTACAACTACACACCTTGTAATCCGACAAGTCGTATTAATGGTTAACCCAGTCTAAAAACACTGTGAAATAAATTAACCACTTGTAGTTACTACTTGTCATGAGATATATTCCCTAACAAGTTCAGATGCAGTGCACTTGGGTACATGATTTGTACTCTAGTTGCAGATCATGTTACATAGTATCACCAAAAGAAATCCCTGTATCTTTCTATTTGAATCTCTAATTTTTTTTTCATATGTTCTTTATTATTTAGGAAAATATCAAACTTTAATGAAGTAATTATGTTATCTAATTCATGTAAATTAAATGTTGGATTAAATAATGAATAATATGAAAAGAAAGATCTTACCACTATTGTGAAGAATATATAAAAAAATTAATAATTATATATTTAAACATAACCACATTGATACAACCTAAGGGTTCTGAAAATAGTGGAAGTACTTGGTGGGTGACTAATCATAATGGTTTTTATTGGATTATAGGTATCATTCCAAAAATATTCAGGACATAAACATAATGAACAATTATTTTTTTCGTCAAATATTTACATAGCGGGTATAAAACCCCAAAGAGGATCTATGAATGTTTAATTTATAATTAATTTATATTATATATAATGAATATATATGTGTTTTCGTGGTGATTATTAGATTAATATCTTAATTGTATAAAAACATTTTCTATGATATTGTCATTCCAGTAGTAGGATCCATGTGTAGAATCTCTCTAGTGGTGATCCACATGTGCTCTTTTGATCTTTGACAAAAAATGATAGAACAATAGATGGTAGCGTGATGGATCTATCATCTTGTGTTGTTCATCATGATCAATTATAGGCCCTTCAAGCTTGATAGGTTATCTCTTTTCATTCTCATTATTGAGAGGATTGGAGAAGGAGGAATGTAATATAGAAATTCAATGTGTGAAATGATTTTCAATACTCAGTTAATTATACGGAATAGACCTAAACATATATTTATATAGTTAGTGATTAGGTTAAAATATTATTTAATTTTATAATGGCCCTTAAAAATATAACAAGTATAATCTTAACTCATTCCTTTTACTAATAATATTATTATTTTATGGAGTGAACTAACTATAAAAATAATAAATATATTTTTAACAGCTTATAAATTATTTTTCATCACCAAACACAATCTTAATACACATGTATTCATCATTTTTTTTATTTCAAAAATAAATATTTAATTAAATATTAAACAAATAAAATAAATATTCTATTTATTATATGGATAATATATAATTATATAATATTTGTGATCAATAAAACATGAAAAATATTATTCTCCAGCCTTGAGTATAATATTTATTCCATTAATTAGTTTCAAATAAAATTTAAAAAAGTTCCTAGGAAACACTTATTGTGTGATCGTCTATTATTCTTCCAAATTAAAATTTCATGGAAATACCTAAAGGCCAAGATTACTATCTAACAATAGGTCAGGAAACCCAATATAAAAAAATGTTTCAAAATCAACAACTGTGTAATAACGCTCATTGTATAATATAATCCTTCTATTATAATATCTCATCAAGATGGTTTTACATATTGTTGATCAAAATATATGCCTGATATGTATTTCTCGGGATATCTGATTCAAACATGTTGTTACACCACGATTAGGGAATATAAGGGGATCATTCCATTCTAATTAAAGTGATAATAGATCAACTTCCATAGAGATGGTAGATGAAAATCCTTCAATAACTTTTCCATTAATTATGTGTCATTCATTAGGGAAAAAATGTACCCTACTTCCCACAAACATATGGAATCAATATTTTGTTTAGTAAATATATGTGTGAAAGTGATGACATGCATTAATTATAATTTTAATGTCTAAGGATTACTACACATTCTCACATACATGAATATATGATGACACAAAAACATGGGAAATTTATACTAGTGAGTTTATTCTCACAGTCTCCCTTATTGGAGATTACTGTGTGAAAAAATCCTGATATAAAGTCTCATCCGCTGATGAGTACTCACGAATGACAATCAACATACTATGTTTCCCATAATATAATCTTATATTACTATATAACTAGGTTTAAGAGTGAAAAAATGGAATTTCAAGAATCTTATCATAGTGGGGGAATACTATGCCCTTTTCAATGTGAAAAATAATCTTAGAAATTATTACATCAATGTCCTATAAAAAATTGAATAAAGTGTAATAAAATATCTTATTAATTTTAATGTATTACAATATTAAAATATAAATTTAACATAAAGAAAAAAAAGTTTGTTATAATACACTAAATACAAAATTACATTACCCCCCTCCCTTGAGCATAACTTAATCATGGTGGATCCTACATCTCAACTAAGGTAGTGACACCACACATCCAGTTGGGTTCCTCCTCTGATACCACTTTAACAACAAGGCCCTATACGAACCCCAATTTCCCTATATACATGTGTGGTCCTATCCATGGGCCCACCCACATGTCTAAATGGGTCATCAGACTAATGACTTCCCCCACAACCCAACACATGTTCTTTCTAGTGAATTTTTCCTCACTCATGCACACCCTAAAAAAAATTCTAGGAGGTCTCCCATCTAGATCACTACTCATATTTAGAAAAATTTAACATTGGAGTTATAATAATGTAGGTTCTTGAAAAAAATGATTCACATTTTTGACATGGGTTGTAATGTTTGTACTTTTAGGCCTTTAACATTTTAGGATGGACACCGATATCGGAGGAGGAACCTAAGTGTGGTGTCATTGCCAAGGTTGATATATAGGGTTCACAATGAGGAAGTTGTTCTATGAAAGGGTTGTGAATTTTAAACTAAAATACGATAAAGTGTTAAATTTATAAATGTTACTACCTATATGAACAATTAATGGATTTATTTTAAAGAGAATAACTGATTAGATCTCAACATTTAAAGAGGTTTGAATGGAGTATTGATCTGGATGGATGAACTCTTAGAATGTGATATAGGGTAATGTGTTGGAATGTTGGATAGTCATTAGACTGATGATCCATTTAGGAAGATGGGTGGCCTTAGGGAGGGAAAGATATGTGTATGTGGTGAAACTAGGGAGCCTGAAGGTCTCTGTTATTACCAAAGGGCCTCTGATACATCAAGGTACTCCGAGCCTTTATGCCATGGAGCATATTGCGTTTTCTTATTTTGTGTAAAAGACAAGATGATTTATCAAAGTAATAATAGTCACTAGGAAAAGATACTCAAACATAGACATGAAGGTGGGAGAAGGATGATAAGCTACTAGGATTATGATCAAGGCATCTAATCATAGTGGAAGGAAATTTGAGCACCTCGTCAGGTGGTGAGAGAGGTATCGACATTGAAGAATGGTGCTAGGGGGGTCATTTCAATGTTGTTGACTAAAATGATTGATTATCTAAATATAATATTTCAAAGTTAGATGTTTGAAAAAATTTCATGTTTCTAGTCAATGACTTTAAAATAATATAAAATAAAATATATAGATATAAATGAAATGATATTTAAAACACTAACTGAAAACATAATGAATAATTGAAAATAAAAATTATTTCTAAAAAATAATAGACAAAACATAATATAAATGATAAAAAATTACTGTTTTTGTCACGACCCGTCCTCGAGGCCCGTGTCGTGACTACCACAAGGCCGCCTTCCATAGGCCAGGGGCTGGCGACTAGCACCAAAGGCATAAATCATGATAAAGGGAAGGAATTTCCTTTATATAAGTAAACAAACACACAACAGAGTATACAAGCTGAAGTAAACACTAAGTAAACTGAGCACGAAAGTAAGTGCTGGATGTAAATGGGCCAGTATACAAACCCAACTGAAAGTACAATAAAACTGAGAAAAGAAAGTACAAAAGCTAAAAAGTAAAGCAGCCACCGCCGAGACATCCTTCGAAAACCCCACCTGAAGTGTAGGTACAGATGGTGTACTAAGCTCCTTGAATCTGTCCATCCACACCGTGTACGTCCCACCTGATAGTCCACCCCTTGATACCATCCCGCTCCACCAGCCTCAACTACGATTAGCGTTGTCCGTCGGCTGCAACCAACACAATGAAGTGCAGGAATAGCCCCTGCAGGGGTGAGTATATGATACTCAGAAGTGAAACCGAGACTCCCAAAGGTCTCCCAGAATCCACAATGGAATAATCCACAAATCAAGAGACAAACACGAAGTATCAACCAACTCTACTTACGTATATGCCCAAACATATACCTAAGTCATCAATTCCAGTTCAGCTTCGACTCACGAGCCCAAGTAGAACCCAGTCCACACATGAAAGCACAACCCAATCCACACAGGAAAGCAAGTCAATCATATCGATGATATTGATTGAAAGTCAAGACTCAGCTCACACAGGTATACTACTCACGAAGAGGGGTGGAGATGATTAAATGTAGCCTCTGAATCATCTCCTCTGCCAAACCCACATAGGATCCAAGTACAGAAGTGGTCGCTGCTGAACCCACGTAGGATCGAAGTACAGTAACCATCGCTTCCGAACCCACGTAGGATCCAAGTACAGTTGTCATCGCTGCCGAACCCATTTAGCATCCAAGTACAGTCATCCTCGCTACTGAACCCACGTAGGATCCAAGTACAGTCATCATCATCGTCGCAGTCGCAACCAGCTCTAGGGTTCCTGCACACAGTATGCTCGATTCCGGGAGAGTCTGCTCCATGAGCCAAGGTTTCAATACATCAACATTCATGATTTCTATAGTTTATGTATCACAAAGTTCCGTCTCATCAATAGGAACTCAACGTGACAGACAACACGTCAATCGGATGCTCGGTCTGAGAGTTATTGGCTTTTTCGTCCTAAGGGCCCGGTTGGTTTCTGAGCTGAAACCAACCCGACCGTACTGCATCTGTGTCCAAACCTCAATCGGATTAATCCAAAATAACCGTCTCACTAATAGGAATTCATCATAACTGATGGCACGTCATTCAGACATCTGGTCGTTAAGTTATAAGTGTTTCTGCACTAAGGGCCCGATTGGTTTCGGGTTCGAACCAACCCGGCCATATACAAACTTTACTTAAAGCTTTAGTTTAATATACTAAAATTACCGTCTCGATCCAAGGATCCCAAAGCAACTAACGGTGTGTCGATTGGAGGTTCGTAGCCCAAGATATGAGCGTTTGAACGAATCTGTCCGAAAATAGGGGGTTTGGGCCCGGTCCGACCCGGCCCAATACCCCATGGGTCGGCCCGAATCGGGTCGACCCGACCCGCATCCGGCTCCACCCCACTTGGGTGTGGCCCGGCGCGGCTAGTACGGCCCGGCCCGTGGCTGGGCACGGACTGCAGCCCGGCTCGGAAGCCGGCCGCGGCTCGGCTCGCGGCCGTGCGGGGTGCGAAGGGGGGGCATCGCCCCCCTGTTTCTGAAATGTCCAACCTTAATGGTCGGCCTTGTGCAACCGTGGGACCCGAGGGGGTCCCGCATCCACGTGGGTCCGGTGGCCGGCTCAGCCAACCGCCCCTTTGAAGACCGCCGCGGCCCTTGGCCGCGGCTCCGGTCCGACCGGCGCGGCACGACAGAACCGTGCCCCTCCATCGTGGCCTGCCCCGGTCGTGGCCCCTTGAGTCTACGGCGCGGCACGACGGTGCTGCGCACCTTTACCGCAGCTCATTCTTGGTCGGGGCATCCTTTGTCCTTACCGGCACGGCGCGACGGCACCGCTTACCATCGTCGCGGCTCGCTTCAGCGGCGGCCCTTTTCGTTTCCGCACGGTGCAACGACACCGCGCCACGTTCGCCGCAAAGTTCAACGAGGATCAACAAATAAAAGGGGAGGAGGATCGGCCATGTTTTTGCGGTTCGATATCCTTCCATTATGTTGATAACAAGCAGCCAAATTAATCAACGAGGAACATTAAATTAAACTTTAACAAGGATAACCCCTACCTCAACAAAAGTTTTCGAACGACGGGCGTCGCGGAAAATGGCGTCGTGGGGTGAGGTTCCATAGAAGTTGACATAGGGCGTCTGAGGAGAAGGCGGTGTCTCCCCTTTTTGTCATTAAGAAATGAAAAGGAGGCACGTCGTTGTCCTTCATGGATTTGGCATTCTTTGACGAAGAAGATGAAGTTATTCACGGAAGGAACTAAAGCTCTCTCTCCCCCAATATCTTCACACAACAACTAACCCCCCAAAATAAAATAAGACTTATCTTATTTTATTACTTCAAGCCATGAATTTCAATTTTAAAAATTCAAACACATTACTCACTTAATTGATTAAGTGTTTTGGCATGATTAAAGAGGGGAGAGGGGAGAGTTACACAATTAAAGGATACCAATATTTAATGGGGAGTTTCCATGTATTTATCATGGGAGTTCAAAGGGGTTAAGGGTTATGGAATGTGAAAAGATAGGTGGTTGTGTGGGACCCACCTCCTCATAACCACACATAGGAAGTTGGGTGGTTGTGGGCCCCACCAACAACTTCCCATGAGAGAGTTTAACATCCAAGGTTAATAAAATAAAATTGTACACAATTTTATTTACTTCTCACTTAGACCCCAAAATTTCACTTCTTCTCCTGTGAAAACGCATCAACGGTAAAAGTTATCTTAAGAAAATACTGTCTTTGCGAGTTCATCGGTGCCCTCAGATTTCAATTCCGAGCATCGGTTCAAAAGATAGAAAAACCCACTCGTTCGTTCACTGAACTTACCCGTGCTAATCTTCAAAAATTGATTCCGATCACTCTGAACCTCGGAATCAGGTGCTGTCAGAAACTGCGTACTTGTAAAATCCCAAGGAATTTAGGAAAAAAATTTCCTTCAAATTTATGGGTCTTTACATTACTCCCACCATAGGGATTTACGTCCCCATAAAGATATATCACAAACTAGGGGAACAAATGAGGGTACTGAGCACGCATCTGAGCCTCCCTCTCCGATGTGCTCTCCTGGAGGTTCTCGTGCTGCCACCTGATGTGCACTAGAGGAATCGACCATCCACGTAGGACCCACTCTTGTCGATCCTCGATCTCCATAGGGAACTCCGCAAAAGTTTCCCCATCATCGATGTCCATCTCCCCGTGATCAATGATATGCATCGGGTCATGCACGTATCTCCTCAGCTAAGATACGTGGAAAATGTCGTGCATCTGGTGCAACTGAGGTGGAAGAGCCAGGTGATAAGCCACCTCACCTATCCTGCTGAGAACCTGGAATGGTCCGATGAAGCATGGATATAACTTGTCACCCCGGCCAAATCTCTGTAATCCACGTCGAGGTGAGACTCGTAAGAAAACTTGGTCATCATCCTCGGATTCTAGTGGTCTCTGCCTCCTGTCAGCATAGGACTTCTGTCGGCTTTGAGGAGTCCTCATCCACTCATGGATGATCTGTACCTTCTCTGTCGTGGCCTGGACCATCTCTAGTCCTACAAGTGCTGACTCCCTAGGGTCTGTCCAGCACAGAGGTGATCTGCAAGGTCAGTCGTACAATGCCTCGTATGGTGTCATCCCGATGGTGGAGTGGTAGCTATTGTTTTATGAAAACCCTACCAAGGGTAGGTAATCTTCCCAGCTACAACCAATGTCAAGGACACATGCACAGAGCATGTCCTCGAGTGTCTGAATGGTCCTCTCCGTCTGGCCATCTGTCTGAGCGTGAAAAGCAGTGCTCAGGCGTAGCTGCGTCCCAAATGCCTCCTACAACCCCTTCCAAAGCCGGGAAGTAAAGAGATCATCTCGATCAGAGATGATAGTCGATGTAACACCATGAATTCGTATGATCTCCTGAACGTAGAGGCATCCCAAGCTCTCCACTGATCCCTACTCTCTGATAGGTAGTAATTGGGCTGACTTGGTGAGTCGTTCGACAATCACCCAAATGGAGTCGTGACCTCTAGATGTACGTGGAAGCCCTGTCATGAATTCCATAGATATCCCATCCAACTTCCACTCCGGGACCTCCAAGGGTTGTACCAAGCCTGCTGGTACCTGGTTCTCCACCTTCACCTGTTGGCAGGTGAGGAATCGTGAAACGAATTCTGCCATAGCCTTCTTCATACCTGGCCACCAGTGTTGTCGTCTGAGATCCTGGTACATCTTCGCTACTCCTGGATGTACCGCCAATGGGTAAGTGTGAAATTATCTTAGCACCTCCTCCTGTAATGAAACTGGTACCATGGTACAACCTCTGAAAAAGATGATGTGCTCTCCTCCTACAGAAAACCCATCAGGTGCATGTCCTTTGGATATTTGTACACGTTGTGTCTCAATGTCAACGTCCCCATGTTGTGCCTCTCTGACCCACTGAAGTAGTGGAGGAGTGACTATGAGTGATTGAAGAAAGGTGGATCTATCTCTATCCATGAAGGATATCTGCAAAGCGGAAAGCTACTCCGTAGCCTCTCCATGTAGTTGGATGCCCGACCTCTTGCTGAGAGCATCAGCTACTAAGTTCCCCTTTCCAGGAGTATAGACTATCTCAAAGTCATAGTCCTGGAGGAACTCAAGTGATTTCCACTGTCTCAGGTTCAGGTCCTTCTGCGAGAAAATGTACCTAAGACTCTGGTGGTCAGAGTAGACTGTAAAGTGATCGCCCATTAGATAGTGTCGCCCCATTTTCAAGGCGAAGACCACTACTGCTAACTCCAGATCATGAGTAGCGTAGTTCTACTCATGCTACCTCATTTGTCATGATCCATAGGCAATCACTGCCCGATCCTACATTAGGACACACCCGAGTTCGGTCCCTGATGCATCGCAGTAAACCACATACCCTACTCCCTCCTTCGGTAGCCTCAATATGGGTGTACTGGTCAATCTCTGTCTCAGCTTCTGGAAGCTCTGATGACATCTATCTGACCACATGAAGGGTTTCCCCTTCTTCGTCAAAGCCGAAAGTGGTGCTACAAATCTAGAGAAGTTGGGAAAAAATATCCGATAGTACCCATCCAGACCTAGGAAACTCCACACCTCCATCACGCTCCTGGGTGGCTCCCAAGCTAGCACTGCCTCGATCTTCACAGGTTCCACCGAAACTCATGCCTTTGAGATGATGTGCCCCATGAATTGGACCTCTCGAATCCAGAACTGACACTTCGAGATCTTACTATAAAGTTGGTGCTCTCAGAGTGTGTCCAGTACAACCCGCAAGTGGTCGGCGTGCTCCTCCTTAGTAGTCGAGTAAATCAATATGTCATCGATGAAGACTACAACAAATCGATCGAGGTAAGGCTGAAATATCTTGTTCATGAGACTCATGAACACCACTGGAGCATTGGTTACGCCGAAAGGCATAACCGGGAACTCATAGTGGCCATATCGACACCTGAAGTTCGTCTTCTGCACATCCTCGTCTCGAACTATGAGCTGATGATAGGCTTACCTGAGGTCTATCTTCAAGAACCATCGTGTTCCCTTGAGATGATCGAAAAGATCGTCAATCATCGGAAGTGGATACTTGTTCTTCACGGTCACCTGGTTCAGGAGACGGTAGTCGACACACAATCGCAATCTCCCATCCGCCTTCTTGGCAAACAAAATTGGGGAAGCCCGGGGTGAAACACTAGGTCTAATGAATCCCTTGTCCTGCAAGTCCTCTAGATGTACTTGTAGCTCTCCAAGCTTAGCGGGCGCCATCCGATATGCTGTAGTAGATATCGGGGCTGTCCCAGGGTACAGGTCAATATAGAAGTCTATCTCTCTGCGAGGAGGTAGTCCTGGAATGTCTTCAGGAAAAACGTCTGCATACTGATCCACCACAACAGGAAAACTCGGACTCCACACATCAACTGATCCTAGGATGAACTATTCAACTGATGGATGATCGGCTGTCCTCTCCTCTGCGTGAGTTCATCCTGTGCTGCAAAGGCTCCCTTCTCACAAGTGAAGGTAAAACTTCTCCCATCAGTGCGGACACACCGCACCTTGCGCCTAATACAGTCGATCTGAGCATGGACCGTAGATAACCAATCCATGCCCAAGATGACGTCGTAAGGCCTCGACGCCTCTACAAGAAGAATCCAGCCAAATCTCTCACCTCCTAGAGTAAGCTCACACTTCCGGCACCAGTGCGTAATCATTGAGTCTGCTCCCGTAGGAGTCTCTAGCCGTATAGATCGAGCCAACGACTCTGTCGGAATCTCTGAGCTCTAAAAAATGGCAGTGACAATGAAAGAATAACTTGCTCATATGTCTATAAGAACTGCAACAAGGGTGGAGTAGACATAGATAATAACTCGAATCATCTTAGGTGCACCATGTTCATAGGACCCCACTGCCTAAAGTTGAGCCTACCTCTGTCCGCCAGCTCCCTGTGGTCGGGGTGGACCTCCTGGTGGTGGTGGTGGTGGTGAAGCCTCAAAGCGTCGCCCACCACCCGCTGCCCGGCCATCTATTCTGCCTCGTCCGCCTGCTCCCTACGAACCACCACAGTCAAACCTTTGCCTCTGCTTGGGTGGTCCCTCAACCGTCTGCTTCTCCTCTACATAGCGGGTCAGGCAGTCACGATCCATGTGGCCCTACCCACCGCATGCATAGCACTATCTGCCTCTGGAATGACTGGCTCTGCTACGTGTGCCCCATACCTCCGAACCAGAATCCTAAGGATGTCCACCTAATGGTCTGGTCTTCTTGGACCTCTGCGACATCTGTCTACTGCCAGCTGCAGAAGACTCAGCTACGTGCCACCCAGCAGTAGGTCTTGCTGCTGGTGAAGGCTCAGCAAGAAATCTCTCCACAAGAAGGATCGCTTCAGTACTCCTTCTTGAGTTGGAATGCTGAGGGAGATCATCGATGCACTGATCTCATACCTCAGTCCCTTCCCAAAGGTCTGAGCCCAGAAGAATGGGTCCCGTACTATAACGACACATACTTTAAATACATCGTTAATACTTTAAAATTGAAGAACACTTATTACAACATATAACAAAACCATTAAAGGACCGTATAAGTATAGTGTCTTTAGAAACTGGGAAACATAAACAACTGGTTCATAAAGCATCTACATTGTCTCCCATTTATTTCATCATATCTAGAGTACCTTTTGTCATATCCTACTTAATAACCTTCTTCATGACCTAGGGAAAGAAAACCTACAAAGGGTGAGCTCAAATGCTCAGTAAGGGTAAACAAAAAAAACCAATCACATCATATTCATAAGAACATAACATTTAGGAAATCTTAACCTGCAAAAAAAATCATAATTTCATAACATGGGATAAATCATAGTAGTGAAATGTAATCCCAATAATCATAAATTAAAACATAAAACATTGTGTCATACACACATAATCATAGAGAATCATTTCTTAGTAGTCAAGACTCATTTCTAAGACTATCTTAGCGGACAAAGTCCATTTCTGAACCGAGTTCACTCCTCGTTTCAGTCCTGTTTAACTAAACCGGATTAACCTTCCATTCGAGCCATGTCTATATCATGAGATATAAATCTTTACCCAATGCATTGGAGGGAGATATAGGTCTCACCTATCTCATAATGATACCATTCTTATTTGTGCCACAAAATCAAAAATCAAAAATCATATATCATCGCATAACCCATGTAATAAAAATGGGATTCTTAAACATCATGACATAATAAAACAATTCATATAAGATAAAGGAATTCATAAAAAAAAATCCATCACAACATAATCAAATCAATGTAATAATAGGAATAGAAACAGAACCCTATATTATGTTATATGGAAAATAATTTTGATAAAACACTTGAACTCCATTCTTGAGGAAAATATCCTTTCTACTTCAAAAACATTTTTCCTTTCTTAACATGCCATACAATTTTAAACTAAAAGAATTTGATTAAAAATAAACTTGAAAACTTTTAAAGGAAGATTCTGGGAAATAATTTTTTAAAAATCCATTCATGCCATATACGTTTAAAAAAACATTCTTCACGTTCTTATTTCGAAAAAGTCAAAAAGTACCTCGTACGAAAAATGACAAAAGATTCCTTTCATATCTTTTACTTAAAACTCACCGAAGGGTAAAATTGGATTTAAAAAATTTTAGGAGGATATAAATAATATTACATATTGAGGAAACATGGATGTGGATGATAAATATTCCCCAGTAAATTCTGAAGTATAAACAATATCAGATAAAAATTGAGATTGTGAGATTGTCGCTTACCTTAGGTACGATTTTCTTCGTAAGTGTCCAAAACTCCGGTATAATGATTTAAATAATGTTATTGAATTATTATAGAATCATAAATATTTTTTATGATATCATATATGGTTATATTATTAGCTTCTTATTAGTAATATTTCATTACTACTTGTTATTCAGGTGTTTATTACTTTTTTGTTCTTATGCGCGTTTTGTCGAATAAATTATTATTTTTCTTTTTAGGTTATAGATACCTAATTTCCATTATGGTATTAGTGTAATATATATCATATTAATTCATTCAATTCATTTATATAATCATTATACAATTAAGATCATGTAGAATGAGTCGCATCACTTCGTGGAGACGATATTCCGTACGTACGCATGAGCGATGATATCGTTCCCATGATTGTAAAATTGTATTGGAGTGTTAGTATACTATTTCAGAATAAATATCACTTTACAATAATAGTATATAGTTATTCTTTACACCATTATACCCATCCAAGTAATGTGGTGGTGGAAAATAGATTACACCACGGCGTGGAGACGGTATTCTGTACGTACGCACGCGCGGTGATTTTGTTTTTCATAGGATGGATAGATGGTGAAATAGGATTGTTTCATAATTATAATAACATATCCGTATATGAGTGATACTGATGTTATTACTTCATAAGGAAACAACTAAAGCAGAAGTGGAAGAAGAAATAATGTTGAAAGAATCGGTAACGGACATTACCTCTTCTTTGAAGCGCCTCTTTGAGACCTCCTTTTATGGTACTTAAATTGGTCTTTGAAGAAGAACAAGACCTCTAAAATGTTTCTAGGGAAGTGGAGAAGATAATTTGTCAGGGTTTTTCCGAGCTTGAAGATTCAAAGTGGTGTGAGGAAGAGAGGGAGGAGGTGCCCTTTAATAAGGGAGGAGAGGGGCACCTTAGGAAAAACTAAAAATATTATTTTATTATAACATCATGTTCGGTTTTTAATAGCTCAAAATTGATTTATTTAGAAGATAAGGTGGGTATGGGTCGAATTCCTCTCATCCAATATAATTTAGACAAGTTTAGGTTTCTATTTTAACCTTATCATTTAGATTTAACTTTAAGTTAGATAATTTAGCTTTTACAGTTTCTTCTTGTTTTCTTACACTATAAGGTTAATAAACATACTATAACAAGCCAAACGGACCCTAAGTTCTTTATTATTAATATATATAACCTTATATAAGTCATTTGGCCGAACATTAGATTTTTAGGAATAAAATAACAATTAATAATATAATATTTGTTTTAAAAACTATTTTATGTCAATTTTGACAGTATTTGGTAATTGATTTTTGTGAAAATCGTAACAGAAATAATAGTTCGAAAAAAGTTAATTAAATCAGTACTAATATGTAATATTAAATTATAAAATTATTTGAATTCATAAAAATTCTCAAATTACATTTATTTGGGTATTTATAACATTAATTATGTCAATATTTCATTAATAAGATAATTACTGCATCATCCTTGTGTCATACATAAATTAACTTATTTAATGTCTAAAAATTACAAATAAAATACCATTATGCAGGAAATAATTTTCTCTTTATAATTAATATTTATAGTCTAATTTAGCTTATGTATAACCCTATATTAAAAATTATTTAGTTATTAAACATTGATTTTAACTATTTTAACCCTTCTTTAAATAAATTAATAATAAATGTCATAATCAAATCCATGTGGGCCTAAATGGTCATATTTTATTCCTAAGGATGTTTTTGGTCGAATTACACTTATCCAATAGACTTAGGATATGTGTTATGGTAATAATAATATCATATTTACCCTTAATTACCCTATTTACTTTTAACCGTGGTAAAAAAGTAAAAAGTTACTATTCACCAAAAAAAATTTCATCCCATTGAACCACATTTTAGTCCTTGATATTAACCGTGTCTCTCGGATTTTTGAAATTCCACTCACAGAAGTGGTAAAATTAAGTTTTATGTAAATTTTCAAATTTTCCAAGGAGGTGGGTAAAAGACGGTGAAAAGTTCAATAAAATTTTTATATATCTAAAATTATTATAAAATGACTCCAATGAATTACTCTGAACTTATAAAGGTATTATGTATCAATTTTGACCTAAAATAAATTTAAATAAAATAAATAATTATTTAAATAAAAAGTCATTTTTTAAATAGTAACCCAGTGTTTTCACAATTCATCCAAAATTGAATGTTTTCAGAAAAATACCAAAATTTCACCCTAGGATAATTTTGATATTAAAAATCCAAAAATAAATTCCATTTTGAAAGATGAAATTTACAAAATTCTAAAAAAGTGGGTATTACTATTCATAACGGCTAGTTTTAATAATATTTTAATAGCATATCGTCGTTTAGTGAAACTCGGTATTGCGTATGATGCAAGCTATCAAGGAAGGTCGTGATTGCGTGTAAATCAAGCCAAGATAGTGTTGTGTGTAGTTAAAGATTCCTTTAATGATTTATATAACATAAAAACAAAATATTTCTCATAAAAGTCTCAGGTGTTACATTCTACCCCCCTTAAAATGAATTTCGCCCTCAAAATTCGTCACTTTGTAACAAACAGATGAGGATACCTCTCCCTCATCATATCCTCAAGCTCCCATGTAGCTTTTTCTAATTGGTGGTTCCTCCATAAAACATTCACCAAGTGAGTGGTCTTGTTATGTAGGACTTTTTCACTACGATCCAGAATCTCTATTGGTTGTTCTTCATAAGAAAGATCTTTCTCCAGCGGTACAACTTCTGAGCTGAGTACATGTGAAGGATCAGGTATGTACTTTCTTAGGAGAGATACATGGAACACATTGTGAACTTGGGAGATATTTGGTGGAAGCGCCAATTGGTAAGCTACCTTCCCAACACGATCCAGTATTTTGAAAGGACCTATATATCTAGGGATCAGCTTTCCCTTCTTTCCAAATCTCATTACTCTCTTCCAAGGAGATATTCGTAAGAACACTTTATCACCCACTTCAAACTCTAGGTCTTTTCTTTAGTTGTCGGCATAACTTTTTTGTCGACTTTGAGCTGCTCTTATGTGTTGTTGAATAGATCAGATCTTTTCTTCTATCTCATCAACAAGATTAGGTCCTAATAGATTTCTTTCCCCAACTTCATCCCAGAAAGTTGGAGTACTGCATTTCTTTCCATAAAGAGCTTCATATGGAGCCATTTGAATACTGGAGTGAAAGCTATTATTATAAGAAAATCCCACCAAAGGTAGGTGTTGATCCCAAAAACCTTTGAAATCCATAGAGCAAGCTCTCAACATATCTTCTAGAGTTTTAATTTTCCTCTCAGACTGACCGTCTGTCTGAGGATGATAAGTAGTGCTGAAACTCAACTCTGTATCTAGAGTATGCTGAAGACTTCTCCAGAACTTCAAGGTAAATCTAGGATCCCGATCAGATATAATGGAAAGTGGTACTCCATGCAATCTTACCACTTCCTTTACATATATCATGGCAAGCTGATCTAGAGATAAATCCTCTCTAACAACAATGAAGTGTGCAGACTTTGTAAGACGATCAACTATGACCCAGATAGCATTATTTCCTTTGGATGTTTTAGGAAGTCCAGTGAAAAAGTCCATAGTGATGTTTTCCCATTTCCATTCAGGTATGGGTAATGGTTGTAACATTCCCTTAGACATCTGTATCTCAGCTTTAACTTGCTGTCAAACCAAGCATCGAGAGACATATTCAGCAACATCTCTTTTCATGAAATCCCACCAGAAGTACTCTTTTAGGTCCCTATATGTCTTCGTGCTTCCAGGATGAATAGAGAATGAAGAACTATGAGCCTCATCCAGCAACTCCTTCTTTAATTGGGGGATGGGAGGAACACAGACCCGATTCCTGAACTTTATTGTCCCATCAGAATCAAGGTTGAATTCCAGAACATTTCGCACATTCTTTTGTAACTCTACATCTTCTTTCTGTGACTCTTTAATCTTCAAATATATAGATAGTTGAACATTCATTTGAGAAAGATACGATTTTCCCTCTTCCATTATAATTCCAAGATCCATCCTTTGTAAATCCATAAATATTGGATCTTTTTTTATCCTCATCATGGATAAGCTAGCATGGTATTGTCGACTTAATGCATCTTCCACCTTGTTTGATTTCCCAGGGAGGTAATGAATTGAGCAGTCTTAATCCTTAATCAGCTCCAACCATCTTCTTTGGCGCATATTCAGCTCCTTTTGTGCGAAAATATACTTTAAACTTTTATGATCAGTAAAAATATCACACCATTCTCCATAAAGATAATGCCTCCAAATCTTTAATGCAAAGATTACTGCAGCTAACTCCAAATCATGAGTTGGGTAATTTTTCTCATGGATTTTCAACTATTGTGAGGCATAAGTTATCACCATATCATTTTGCATAAGAACACACCCCATCCCCTTCTTGGATGCATCATTATAGATCACAAACCCTTCTCCACTACAAGGAAGTGTGAGTACAGGTGCAATGGATATCCTTCTTTTCAACTCCTTGAAATTCTCTTCACATTCCTCCATCCACACAAACATAAATCCTTTTCGAGTCAACCTGGTGAGTGGATTTGATAATAATGAAAAATCTTTCACAAAACGTCGATAATATCCATCCAAACCAAGAAAACTTCGGATCTCAGTTATTGTTGTTGGTCTCGACCATCTTTCCATAACCTCTGTTTTTGCTGGATCCACAAATATCCCCTCTTTTGAGATTATGTGACCCAAAAATGCAACTTTTTGAATCCAAAATTCATACTTGGTAAATTTGGCATAAAGCTTATCCTTTCTCAGGGTCTTCAAAATAATTCTCAAGTGATCTTCATGTTCTTCCTTGCCCTTTGAATAGAAAATAATATTGTCTATAAATACTACCACAAACTGATCAAGATTGTCTCTAAAGAATATATTCATTAGATCCATGAAGATAGCAGGGGAATTAGTAAGACCAAATGGAATCACTATAAATTCATAGTGTCCATACCTTGTACGGAAAGCCATATTTGGTATGTCCTCCCTTTTTACCCTTAATTGATGATACCCTGAACGAAGATCAATCTGGGAAAAGTATTGATCTCCGCATAGTTGGTCAAATAAATCATCAGTGTGTGGGAGAGGATATCTATTCTTGATAGTGATCTTGTTACGTTCTCGATAATCAATGCAGAGTCTCATTGATCCATCTATCTACTTAACAAACAGAACAGGTGCTCCCCTAGGTGACGCACTAGGGCGTATGAATCCCTTATCAAGATTCTCTTGGAGTTGCTTCTTCAATTCCTACAACTCAATTGGGGCCATTCTATAAGGTGTCTTTGAAATTGGTAAAGCACCCGGTACGAGTTCTATTGAAAACTCAGCTTCACAATTTGGTAGAAGATCCGGTAATTCCTCCAGAAATACATCATCAAACTCCCATACAATGGGAATATTCTTAATCGTGAGTTTCTCACCAACCATTTGAGATAAATAACTTTCATTTAGTGGAATCAAGACCCATAGGATGGGAGAAATTTCCACTGGAAGGTTATATTCATCCTTGCATCGATAGACAATCATAGATTGATTTGGAATATGAAATGTGACTTCCCTTCTTTGGAAATTGATATGAGCTCCATATAAAGAAATCCAATCCATGACAAGAATCACAACAAATTACACTATAGGAAGGATCACAAGATTTGCAGGAAGCACATTCCCACAAACTTCAATCAGAGAAGAATTATAAACTTTTGATGCGACTGTTGTGCCATTAGGGGTTGTCACAGCTAACTCAACATCTAATTATTGAGGTAATACGACGATACCCTTAGAAAATTCTTCAGAAATAAAAGAGTGGGTGGATCCAGAATCAAATAAAACATTTCTACTTTAGAGTGGATGGTAAGTGTACCTTTAAACACTTCGTTTTCGTACTCCACATCACTGATAGAAATTGCATGTGACTTTCCTTTGTCTTTAGCCTTAAGAGTTTGTTGACGTCGATCATCATCAACAACCCTTGAATTAGGGAATTGATTGGCATAATTCCCTATTTCATTGCACTTGTAACATTTAAGTGTAGGAGGTGCACTCTATGTAGCCTTTTATTTGTTCGCATCACTAGACATCTTCTTCCCATCATTGTGGCATTCAAATTCCCGATGACCTTCCTTTCCACATTGGAAACATTTACTTGTCCCTTTAAGACAACTCCCTCCATGTTTCTTTCCACACTTTGAGCATAAGGGAAAACTCATCTTCTTTTCAGTGTGCTCTTTAGATTTTCCTTTGAATTACATTTTCCTCTTCTTATCAAACCCATATGACTGATGGGTTACTCCAATCTCCATCTCAAACTTGAGAGCAGATCAAACGATTTCCTCGTAACTATTGAAGTCCCTTATGGATAACGCCCTTCAAAGACTTGGTTTTAGGCCACTAAAGAATTGACCGATCTTACTCTCAGGTTGGATAATAATACCAGAAGTGTACGTTGAAAGTCTTGTAAAATTTTCTTCATAGGTACCAACAGATTCATCATCCTTTTGCTTTAGTTCAAGAAACTCCTTCCCCATCTTTGTTCGAAGAATACGAGGGAAGTACTTATTGAAAAATAAGTTCTTGAACTCGTCCCATTCGATGACCTCAATTTCATCTCTTTGCCTCGTATTCTTGATAAGATTCCACCATTGATAAGCATCTCCTTCCAAAGGATACACTGCTAAGATGACTTTATCGTGTTCAGAACATTGATGAACTGAAAATATATTTTCAGTAGTACTAATCTATTATTCAGCAACTAAGGATTCAGTAGACCCGCTGTATGAAGGTGGACGCTGACTCATGAAGGATTCAACAGAATGTTGCTCCTTCCTTTGCTTGTTTGGAAGTCCTGCATGATTCATATCTTTAGAAGGTTATGTGAGCATGGCTACAAGATTTTTCATTCCATCTCCCATAACGTTTGGTTGCTCAGGAGGACAATCATTGCATTTCCCGTCGCATTCCGCATTAACATGGTTCCTTCGGGTTCCAGCCATTGACTAAATCCAAGAAGAATAGTGTGAGAAACACTAATTATAATAGGAAACCCACATAATAAAGAATAAAATTTCACACTTAAGGTCTTATCATAGGTCGTTCATGGCCATTTCTAAAACACTAATATTGTGTTCTATGCTTAGACTTATCCTTAGGGTTCTTACTAAGGCTTTCACATCCCAGTTTCCAAAGGTTGATTATACCTTTCCTCTGATACCAAATATAATGACCCATACTTTACATACATTATTAATATTTCAAAATTTAAGTACACTTATTACAACATATAACAAAACCATGAAAGGACCGTATAGGTATAGTGTCTTTAGAAACTAGGAAACATAAACAACGGGTTCACAAAGCATCTACATTGTCTCCCATTTATTTCATCATATCTAGAGTCCCTTTTGGAATATCCTACTTAATAACCTTCTTTTTGACATGGGGAAAGAAAACATAAAAAGGGTGAGATCAAATTCTCAGTAAGGGTAAACAAAAAAACCAATCACATCATATTCATAAGAACATAACATTTTGGAAATATTAACCTGTAAAAGAAATCATAATTTCATAACATGGGATAAATCATAGTAGTGAAATGTAATCCCAATAATCATAACTTAAAACATGAAACATTGTGTCATACACACATAATCATATAGAATCATTTCTTAGTAGTCAAGACTCATTTCCAAGACTATCTTAGCGGACAAAGTCCGTTTCTGAACCAAGTTCACTCCTCGTTTCAGTTCTGTTTAACTAAACCGGATTAACCTGCCGTTCCAGCCATGTCTATCTCATGAGATATAAATCTTTACCCAATGACTTGGAGGTAGATATATGTCCCACCCATCTTATAATGATACCATTCTTATGTGTGCCACAAAATCAAAAATCTTACATCATTGCATAACCCATGTAATAAAAATGGGATTCTTAAACATCATGAAATCAAAAAACAATTCATATAAGATAAAAGAATTCATAAAAATAATTCCATCGCAACATAATAAAATCAACGTAATAATAGGGATAGAAACAGAACCCTATATTATCTTAGATGGAAAATAATTTTGATAAAACACTTGAACTGCATTCTTGATGAAAATATCCTTTCTACTTCAAAAACATTTTTCATTTCTTAAAATGTCATACAATTTTAAACTAAAAAAAGTTGATTAAAAATAAACATGAAAACTTGTAAAGGAAGCTTATTGGAAATAATTTTTTAAAAATCAATTCATTCTGTATAAGCTAAAAAAACATTCTTCTCATACTTTTGTCGGAAAAGTCAAAAATTACCTCGTACGAAAAACGACAAAAGATTCACTTCATATGTTTTACTAAAAACTCACCGAAGGGTAAAATTGGATTTAAACAATTATATGGGGATATAAATAATATTATATATTGAGGAAACATGGATTTTAATGATAAATATTCCCCAGTAAATTCTGAAGTATAAACAATCTCGGAGAAAAATTGAGATTGCGAGATTGTCACTTACCTTAGGTCCGATTTGCTTCGTAAGTGTCTGAACCTCCTGTATAATGATTTAAATAATGTTATTGACTTATTCCAGAATCGTAATTATTTTTTAAGATATCATATATGGTTATATTCTTAGCTTCTTATTAGTAATATTTCATTACTACTTGTTATGCGGGTGTTTATTACTTTTTGTTCTTATGCGTGTTTTGTCGCATAAATTCTTATTATTATTTTTAGGTTATAGATACCTAATTTACCGAATTTTAATAGTGTAATATATATCATATTAATTCAATAAATATATTTATATAATCATTATGAAATGAAGATCATGTATAACGAGTCGCGTCACATCGTGGAGACAGTATTCCGTACGTACGCACGAGCGATGATATCGTTCCCATGATCATGAAATTGTATTGGAGTGTATGTATACTATTTCAGAATAAATATAACTTTACAATAATAATATAGAGTAATTATTTACACCATTATACCCATCCAAGTAAGGTGGTGGTGGAAAATAGATTACACCACGGCGTGGGGGTGGTATTCCGTACGTACGCACGTGCGGTGATTTCGTTTTCCGTAGGATGGATAGATGGTGAAATAGGGTTGTTTCATACTTATAATAACATATCATTATATGAGTGATACTGATTTTATTACTTCATAATGAAATAAATAAATAATAAGAAGTGGAAGAATAAATAAAGTTGAAAGAATCGGTAACAGACATTACCTCTTCTTTGAAACGCCTCTTTGAGACCTCCTTTTAGGGTACTAAAATTGGTCTTTGAAGAAGAACAGGACCTCTAAGATGTTTATAGGGAAGTGGAGAAGAGAATTTGTCAGGGTTTGGACGAGCATGAAGGCTCAATGTGGAGTGGGGAAGAGAGGGAGGAGGTACCCTTTTATAAGGGAGGTGAGGGGCACCTTAGGAAAAACTAAACATATTATTTTATTATAAAGTCAAATTCGGTTTTTAATAGATCCAAATTGATTTATTTAGAAGATAAGGTGGGGATAAGTCGAAATAATCTAATCCAATAGAATTTATACAAGTTTAGATTTCTATTTTCACCTTATCATTTAGATTTAGCTTTAATTTAGATAATTTAACTTTTACCGTGTCTTCTTGTTTTCTTACAGTATAAGGTTAATAAACATACTATAACAAGCCAAACGAACCCCAAGTTGTTTATTATTAATATATATAACCTTATCTATGTCATTTGGCTGATCCTTAGATTTTTAGGAATAAAATAACAATTAATAATATAATAAGTGTGTTAAAAACTATTTTATGTCAATTTTGACACTATTTGGTAATTGATTTTTTTAAAACTCATAACAGAAAGATTAGTTCGGAAATATTTAATTAAATCAGTACGAATATGTAATATTAACCTATAAAATTATTGTAATTCATAAAAAGTCTCAAATTACATTTATTTGGGTATTTATAACATCAATTATGTCAGTATCTCATTAATAAGATAATTACTGCATCATCATTGTGTCATACATAAATTAAATTATTTAAAGTCTAAAAATTAAAAATTAAATACAATTATGTAGTAAATATTTTTATCTTTCTAATGAATATTTATAGTCGAATTTATCTTATGTATAACCCTTTTATAAAAATTATTTAGTTATTAAACTTTGATTTTAATTATTTTAACCCTTCTTTAAATAAATTAATAATAAATGTCCTAATCTAATCCATGTGGGCCTAAATGGTCATATTTTATTTCTAAGGTTGTTTTTGGTCGAATTACACTTATCCAATAGACTTAGGACATGTGTTAGGATAATAATAACATTATTTTTACCCTCAATTACCCTATTTACTTTTAACTGTGGTAAAAAAAGTAAAAAGTTACTATTTACCGAAAATTATTTTAATCTCATTGAACCACATTTTAGTCCTTGATATTAACCATTTCTCTCAGATTTTTTAAATTTCACTCACAGAAGTGGTAAAATTAAGTTTTATGTAAATTTGCAAATTCTCCTAGGAGGTGGGTAAAAGATGGTGAAAAGTTCAATAAAATTTTTATATATCTAAAATTATTAGAAAATGACTCCAATGAATTACTTTTAACTTATAAAGGTATTATGTATCAATTTTGACATAAAATAAATTTAAATAAAATAAATAATTATTTAAATAAAAAGTCGGTTTTTAAATAGTAACCCAGTGTTTTCACTATTCATCCAAAATTGAATGTTTTCAGAAAAATACCAAAATTTTACCCTAGGCTAATTTTGATATTCCGAATCCAAAAATGAAGTGCATTTTGAAATATGAAATTTTAAAAATTCCAAAAAGTTGGTATTACTATTCATAACGGCTAGTTTTAATAATATTTTAATAGCATATCATTGTTTAGTGAAACTCGGTATTGCATACAACGCAAGCTATCGAAGAAGGTTGCGATTTCATGTAAAGTAAGTCAAGATAGTGTTGTGTGTAGTGAAATATTCCTTTGATGATTTATATAACATAAAAACAAAATATTTCTCACAAAAGTCTCGGGTGTTACACATACCATGTCCGTGGAGTAGCGCAAGAGATCGGTAAACCTATCCAAGTACTGGGCTACTGTCATGCTACCCTTCCGCAACTGTAGTAACTCCTAGATCCGCACCACACAAAGGGTGGCTGGAACGAACTCTGAGTGGAAAAGGCTCTTAAATTCCAACCAAATGAGAGATTCCTCGTCGTACACCTGGAGCATCAGGCTCCACCATCTACCTGCTGGCGCATGCAGGAGACTCACCGCAAGGATCACCATGAGGTCAGCTGGTGTCCCTAATAATTAGAAGACTCGAAAAATAGCCTCCAACCAATCCTCGACTGCCTGAGGTTTCGTCTCTCCATGGAACCTGGGCGGCCTCTGATGCTGAAACTCGCGCAGTTCACTCAGGCGACGTGCACTCTCAGTTGCTGGGGCTGGTGGCATCGGTGGCTCGGCGGGTAGAGGTACCGCTGGTTCCTTCACTGTAATGGGGCCCTACACCGAGGCCTCGTCGCTCAGTGGGCTGCCATCTCGCACAATGCTCGGAACCCTAGCTGGTTGTCGTCGTGGGGCCATCCTCAAAAAAAAATATGTGTGCCACGGTTAACATAGTATACCTGGTGATCTGACACAAAGTAATCACAAAGAAAAATTTAAAACACACATGCAATCAAGGTTTTCGTGCACTGAGTCGGAAATAAGAAGTCATGGGTTTGGTGTATGGATATGTCGGCTACCGCACCAACACTGGACTCCCTGGACTAATAACCATACTCAATACCCTAAACACTATTGCTTCACATAGAAGAAATTATCAGAGTCTTGAGTTCTGCGATAGACCCGACTCCTCTGATACCAATTTTTCACGACCCGTCCTCGGGGCCCGTGCCATGACTACCCCAAACCCTCTTTTCATAGGCCAGGGGCTGGTGACTAGCACCAAAGGCGTAAATCCCGATAAAGGGAAGGCATTGCCTCTATATAAGTAAAAAAACACACAACAGAGTACCCAAGCTGAAGTAAACACTAAGTAAACTCTGTAAGAAAGTAAGTGATGGAAGCAAATGGGCCAGTATACAAACCAAACTGAAAGTACAATACAACTGAGAAAAGAAAGTACAACAGCTGAAAAGTAAAGCAGAAACCGCTAAGACGTCCTCCGGAAACCCCACCTGAAGGGTAGGTACAAATGGTGTCCTCAGATCCTCGAATCTTTCCCTCCACACCGTGTACATCCTGCCTGATAGTCAACCACCAGATACCATCCCGCTCCACCAGCCTCAACTACGATCAGCACTGTCCATCGTCTGCAAACAACACAATGTAGTGCAGGCCTAGCCCGTGCAGGGGTGAGTATACGATACTTAGTAGGGAACCTGAGACTCCCGAAGGTCTCCCAGAATCCACAAAAAAATAATCCACAAAGGATTAGACAAACACGAAGTATCAACCAACTCTACTTAGGTATATGCCCATACATATACCTAAGTCATCAATTCAAGTTCGGGTCCGACTCACGAGCCCAAGTACAACCCAGTCCACACATGAAAGCACAACCCAATCCACACCTGAAAGCAAGTAAATCATATGTATGATATTGATTGAAAGTCAATAATCAACTCACATAGGTATACTACTCACGAAGAGGGGTGGAGATGATTAGATGTAGCCTCTGAATCATCTTCTCTGCCAAACCCACGTAGGATCCAAGAACAGAAGTCGTTGCTGCCGAACCCACGTAGGATCCAAGTACAGTAACCATCGCTGCCGAACCCACGTAAGATCCAAGTACAGTCACCATCACTGCCAAACCCACGTAGGATCCAAGTACGGTCGTCCTCGCTGCCGAACCCACGTAGGATCCAAGTACAGTCGCCATCATCGTCACAGTCGCAACCCGCTCTAGGGTTCCCGCACACAACATGCTCGATTCCGGGAGGGTCCGCTCCACGAGCCAAGGGGTCGATACATCAAATGTCACGATTTCTAGATTTGATGTATCACAAAGTTCCGTCTCGTCAATAAGAACTCAACGTGACAGACGACGCGTCAATCAGACGCCCGGTCTGAGAGTTATTGGCTTTTTTGTCCTAGGGGCCCAGTTGGTTTCTGAGCTTAAACCAACCTGACTATACTCCAGCTGCATAAAAACCTCAAGCGGAGTAATCCAAAAGAGTCGTCTCACAATGAGGAATTCAACATAACTGACGGCACGCCATTCAGGCATTCGGTCATGAAGTTATCAGCATTTCCGCTCCAAGGGCCCGGTAAGTTTTGGGTTCGAACCAACTCGGCCATATCCAAACATTACCTAAAGCTTGAGTGTAATATACCAAAATGACCGCCTATATCCAAGGATCCCAACTCAACTGACGGTGCATCAATAAGACGTTTGTATCCCAAGATATGAGCGTTTGAACGAATCTGTCCGAAAATAGGGGTTTGGGCCCAGTCCGACCCGGTCCAATACCCCCTGGGTCAGCCCGAACGGGTCCAGGTCAGGCCCACTTGGGCGCGGCCCGGCCCAGCCCATGGCTGGGCATGGCCTGCGGCCCGGCCCACGGTTGGGCATGGCCTGCGGCCCGGCCCACGGCTGGGCATGGCCTGCGGCCCGGCTCGGAAGCCGGTCGCGGCTCGGCTCGCGGCCAAGCGGGGTGCGAAGGGGGGGGGGGGGGGCTGTTTCCGAAACGGCCGGCCTTAATGTCCGGCCTTGTGCAACTGCGGGACCCGAGGGGGTCCCGCCTTCAGGTGGCACCAGAGGCCGGATCAGCCGGCCGCCCCTTTGAAGACCGCTGTGGCCCTTGGCCGCCGCTCCTGTCTGACCAGCACCGCGCGACGGCACCGTGCCCCTCCGCCGTGAGATGCTCCTAGTCGCGGCTTCCTTCGGCCTCACTGGCGCGGCACGACGGCGCCACGCACCTTCACCGTGGCTCGCATCGGCCGCGACCCTTTTCATTTCCATGCAGTGCAACAGCACAGCGCCTCCTTCGTCGCAAAGTTCAATGAGGATCAACAAATAAAAGGGGAGGAGGATCGGCCATGTTTGTGCGGTCCGATATCCTCCCGTTATGTTGATAAAAAGCGGCCACATTAATCAACGAGTAACGTTAAATTAAACTTGAACGAGGATAACCCCTACCTCAACAAAAGTTTTCAAACAACGGGCGTCGCGGAAAACGGTGTTGCGGGGTGAGGTTCCGTTGATGTCGATGGAGAGAATCCGTGGAGAAGGCGGCGTCTCCCCTTTTTGTCATAGAGAAAAGAAAAGGAGGCGCGTCGTCGTCCTTCATGGATTTTCCGTCTTCGACGAAGAGGATGAAGTTCTTCGCGGAAGGAACTAAAGCTCTCTCTCCCCCAATATCTTCACACAACAACTAACCCCCCCCCAAAAAAATAAAATAATACTTATCTTATTTTATTACTTCAAGCCATGGATTTCAATTTTAAAAATTCAAACACATAACTCACTTAATTGATTAAGTGTGTTGGCATGATTAAAGAGGATAGAGGGGAGAGTTACACAATTAAAGGATACCAATATTTAATGGGGAGTTTCCATGTATTTATCATGGGAGTTCAAAGGGGTTAAGGGTTATGGAATGTGAAAAGATGGGTGCTTGTGTGGGCCCCACCTCCCTCCTACCCACACATGGGAAGTTGGGTGCTTGTGGGACCCACCAACAACTTCCCATGAGAGATTTTAACTTCCAAGGTTAATAAAATAAAATTGTACACAATTTTATTTACTTCTCACTTAAACCCCAAAATTTAAATTCTTCTCCCGTGCAAACACATCAACGGTAAAAGTCATCTTAAGAAAATACTGGCGCTGCGAGTTCATCGGTGCACTCAGATTTCAGTTTGGAGCACCAGTTCAAAAGATAGAAAAACCCGCTCGTTCGTTCACTGAACGTACCCGACCTATGCTTAGGAAATTGATTCCGGGCACTCCGGGCCTCAGAATCAGGTGCCGTCAGAAACTGCGTACTTTTAAAATCCCAAAGAATTTAACAAAAAAAGATCCTTTAAATTTACGGGTCTTTACATTTTTTAAACAAAAAATTTGTATATAAATTATTTTTCTCTTAAAATATTTGTACTTAGAGATTATTTATGATTATTTATATAGTTTGTTATATTACTATTAATTATTATTAAATGAGATAATATTTAAAATATATATAATATATATAATAATTATTTAATATTTACTAATAAAATAATAATTATCCTTATATTTACTATCGAGTATTAATAGTTGGGGTCCTGAACAAGATGTAAAGCCTCCCCCATAATATTTCATAAACCAATGTTAGAATCCTAGAATGCACTAATTTATAGTATTTCTAAACATCACCATGATGCTAGGGTGGTGACCATGATGCCGAAGTGTGCGGTCTACAACATTGGGGGTAGGGCCATGATGTTGGAGGTGTGGCTTATAGGGTGCTACAGTGTAGGTTTTTGGGCCACAATGTAGGGGTTGGGTCTTATAAGTAGTATTCCACAAGAGGAAGAGCCACAACACAAGAAACACAGCTTGCAAGATGCTACAACATAAGGATGGGTAGTTATGATATGGTGCCAGGTTTTCTGGCTTTGGAGAATGTATTTACGGCCATTGTGCCTCTTGGCCTTATTTTCATGTAAGAGTTCTATTTAATCCTATTTAAAAAGAGGGTTCCTTTTTGAATAAAATGGGAAGGACCGCATAAAATTTCAAACAATTTTGTAATACATTACATTTAAGTATTATTAATTTTGTTACTTTTATTAAATATTATTAATTACATTATTAATAAATGATAATTATATGACTAAATATAGATAATAATTATAATAATTATTATTAATAATGATGTAAATAATATTGTTATTATTTTAATTAATAATGTAGGTAATAATAAAAAAATTTATTAAATTAATAATCTAAAAATTTAGTGATTCATAATTTAACTATTAATAATTCATAATATAATTAATAACATTTAATATAATTATAAATTCTTATATAATTAATATTTAAATTATAAATAATAATAGTTTTTACAAATGTTATATATAATATAATTATTTATTTAAATAATAATATTTAATAATAATATAATTAATACATTAATAAATTACAATTTATCATTAAGTACATAACATGTCATAAGAAAAAAATGTTTTTTACAAATGGAATATTCAAACCAACATTGTTTTGTGTTGTTTAAATTTATTTCATTAACTATATTGATTAAATAAATTCAATTATTCTTTACGTGTTTAGTGGATATTTTAAATATCATTTAGTGTGTATCTATATATTATATTTTATAAGATTTCAAAGTCACCTACATAATCGAAAATAATATTAAATGTTGGTGGATTTGAAATCATATAAAATATAATCAATATGTACCATCTAAATAAAATTATAAAAATTAAATAAACATATAGATAATAATTTAAAATAAAATGTTTCATATATATATATATATATATATAAATGACATAAAACATTATTGTTTCAAAATATAGATTTCATATATTAAAGAAATTTCATGTAGGTGAGTTTGAAATGTTATATAATATGAACTATTAATTTAACTGAAATGAAGTTCTAAACATTGTAATATACATAAAAAATAATTAAAAACAAAAAACAAAAAAATATGAAATGAAAAATAATATAAACTACAAAAAAACAACTTTGTTTTAAAACATGCCATTACATGTAATCTAATTATTTATAATTAATTATATTATCAATTATAGAGTTATTAAATTTTATCAAATACCTAAATTATTATACTATATAAAACATTTAAAATTATTTTCAATTATATTATAAATAACATTATTAATTTCATTAAGAATTATATTATAATTAGGAATTATAAATTACATTAACTAATTTATTATATATACTATTAATTTCATATTTTATTTATTTATTATTAAATAAATAATTCAATATACCAATATTTAACTACGTTAATATCTATATTATTAAATTAATTAAAAAAATTATTTATATTATCGACTGTGTTACATATTACAAGATTATATTTAATTATTTCTAATAATTAATAATTCCATAATTAATAATAATAAAGTCAGAATTGATAAATTCATAATTAATAAATTTTCTTAGACCATGGGTTTACCCATGGTTCACATTTTTTGGGTTACAATAATTAAAATATCATTTTTATGAGATCATAGTTATCATTATTTTAAATTAATTACGTATCAATTGTGACTTAATAATATCATAATTAATAAACAAACTAGTAAAGTCATAATTAAACCTTAATATAAACACATAAATATAAATTATGTAAAATAAATTATTATTGAAATACAAAATATAGATTATTATAAAATATTAAATTATGTCTAAAAGAAATTTATGCCTATAATTATTATTTAATAATAATAATATTTTGTAACATTACTATTAGGTACATCATCATCATTAATAATAATAATATTAATGATATATATAATTAATAATAATAATTCACACGACATAAAACATTATTTTGTAATAATAACAATAATAATACATTTTCAACTAAACTTATCATAATATAGTTTTTAATAATTAGGTTAATAAATTTTACAAAATATTTATAAATAAAAAAATTATTTTATTAATTTCATTAACAATATTTATTATTAGAAATTATTATTAATTATATTATTAATTTCATCATTTAAATGCATTTTTATATTTTTAGTTATTGTTTTAACAATATCATTGAAATTATTAATTAGATCATTAATGTGTTATTATAAATATTATTTTATTCATTTAATTCTGGTGAATTGGTGTCTATATCACAAATCAAAAAGTTTAAAAGGATGGAAAGGACTACAACCTTGTAAAATGACAGTTTGGATGAGATGTTATGTATATTTTTATTATACAATAATTAATGTAATAATGAATATAAAAAAGTTAAATAATTTTTATTTTTTATTAAAAATTTTTAATTTATATATATATATATAAATATAATTATCTTAAGAAATAGAATGTGGTATTTTAGGAAGGAGCTATCTTAAAGAGTGTCTTATTCTAAAAGATTTCAATGAATGAACTATCTAAAACAACACCCATCCTTCATCATGAAATCATGCTTAGATTGAGAAACATAGTTTCCCTAAATGTGTAATTTGGGGATTTTTTTTATATTCATTATATGAGGAAATTAGTATGTCCAACTCTAGTGAGGTTCAAGCCATATTTGACGAGGTGAGTGAATAATAGCTCGAATATACATTTCATAGAGACACTGTTATAGTTTCATGAATGGAACGTAGTGATGTTGTGATGTTTGATGTGATGGTGGCCAAATGGATATAGTGACATCATTTTATGTTCATTTGAGTGAGGTTTTGGTGCAGTGGATTTGGTCTTATAAAAATGGTTGAGAGCAACGATAGTTCATGGGGGAGATGGAACCTCAGAGGGATATGGGGAATGCAATAGGATGATAAAGGGTGGGTAATAATAATAATAATGATGATAATAATAATAATAATAATAATAAACATTGATCCAGGAGGGGGACATGAAATTATAGTTAATATATGCATAAAAACAAACCCATGAAGAGCCAAACATAATACCTCCCTAAAGATAACTTGGGACTCAGAAACCTACCATATTTCCTAGACGCTATAATAATAATAATAATAATAATAATAATAATAATATATTGAAATATTTGTTGTTGGGGAATTAGAAATTAAAAAATATATACCAATTCCTATAATATACATAGGGAGACTCGGCCATGATACCTCCCCGATACCTCATAGGGATGCATCCACTATGTTATGTCCATGGGGGAAATAATAATAATAATAATAATAATAATAATAATAAATAACCTAGATAATGTTTATATCAACCATTACCCATTAAAATTATGAAAATAAAAATAATAGTGGTAAATAGGGGGATGATATTGATAGTTATTCATCACACCTCTAAAATTTGAAAAATACATTCACAAAATGTACTCAGGAAGATTAAAAGATCCAAAAGAAGACTTTTACTCCACTATTTTCATTGCAAGATCATAAAAAACCATGAACCTTCCTTATATATATTATTGACTTGGACTTGAATTACTTCCATGGATTTTATTCAATGGTACCACTCCTTATAGAGTTTTCATGGCGTAATATATAGTTTGGGTTTTCATAGCATTGAACAGGACAACTCAGGTCTTCTATATTCTTTATTTCATGATTAACTACATTAATATACACATAGTACATTCCTAAAAAATTAATAGGCCTCGTTTATTTGGTAATTTGGATACATAAAATAATAACTTCAAACATGGATACAATGAAATTATTTAAAAACTCCATAACATACCATCAAATTCCATTGATCTTTAAATACAACAAAAGATAACCTAGGGCCATACATAAGAATGAGGTGAGATATGAATACTAGAATGAAAATAATAAAATCATAGTATGTAGTAAATCCTAAAAAATTATTCAATAAGCATAGCATGGTTACATATAGTGGTGGAATTCATAATCATGATCATCAAAGCATGACTTAAGGTGGTAACATCAAGGCATTATAGGAATTTGGAATCAACATAAAACCCAACATCGTAAGAATAAGTAAAGAATAAATGTGTATACATCATAACATAGTGCAATTATGATAAACATCCATGAACCATACATGGTATCTATTATGTTAAAAACATTACCTAATTCATTTTAGGGCCATATAATTCTAGGCCCACTCTAAACATTCATATCATGTACATGCATTTTTGTGCCACATAGATCATAAAAAAAAGAACATATTTATTCACATATAATCCCATTATTAAGAAGTTTTGTTTTCATAAATAGAATTACCAAATCCTTGTAGGATAGGTAAAACATAGGGAATACCCTTCTATGTAAATGGGGATCAGTATTCACAACATAAAAGTTTGGCTAGGAATATCATAGGATAATTTTGGAACCATAATGGGTGTAAAAAAATGTTCATGTAAGAGATTAAGGAGATTAAAAATTGTTCTATCATTGAATTGTAATCATAATGATAGAAAAGTTATCTGTAAAAATACAAGTCAACAAGACAATTGGGAATAAAAAAGATTAATACAGTGAAAGTTCATGAATGGAAAAAGAGAGAGGGAGGTCCTCAAATTCATCATAGTCACAACTAAGATAAATTTTATAGTGATACAGGATAAATCATATATAATTTTTATAACATCAATCGAATATTAAAGATATATTTTTTTAAAAATGGTAACTTAATCAATTAAGATTCAAAATCTATAATAAAAAAGAAGTACTTGAACAAACAGGATGAGGAGGAGAATCAGTTGCTTGAGAGGTTTCTTCTAAAGACATGGGAGGATATTCTTAAGAGTTTTTTAAAAACATGTTTGGTCATTATAGAGAGATATGAAAAAGATACCCATTCTTACATTATTTTGGGTGAAGTGTAAATGGAGGTTGGTTGTGTATTTATCGAAAAATAGAAGGAAATTCTTTATTAATTTCTAAATATTGGTTTTGTACTCTAAGTAATAAAATGACATAAAAACCCATTTTTTATTGGAAGACCTATTTTTTGTTTGTAATCGTTTTATTGTATTTATTACATAACATATATTTCATTTTGAAGTCATAATACTAATGATATATTTTTATTATTTTTAATTTTGACCAAACAATTCAGCTGTCTTAGAAAAATAAAAAAGTTTTCTATATTAAAATTTTGACCTAATGATTTAAATATGTATAATTATTTTATCAAAATATTTTTTTGAATATATGAATGATCACTTTTTAATAAAAATGCCAATTTATTGAGAAAATATTAGTTTGTATGACATAGACTACATTATGAAAAATATAAAAATTACATGGGAATTCATTAAATTATATTACCATTTATGTACTAATAAATGTGATTTATAAAAATATTTCATAAATATAAATTTTATTTTAAATTATAGAGTTTATTTTAAAAGAGTTTTTTAATTGAAATTATACATTTTTTAAAATAAAATTTCAGTTTCTTTGTTTCAAAATCTAGTTTTAATTAGAATAATTATATAATAAAGTATATAAAATAATAATGAAAATGAGTTTAGTATAACTTTTATATTATCATTAAAAAGAGAATACATAAATTTATACTATAAGGACCCATATACATAACCCATTATTACAGCAGTGTATGTCCTAAGTGTATGATCTATGAAATCTTTAATTTATTTTAATTGATTTAGTGATGAGATGCTGGGATTTGATATTTATAATCTTTAAATTCTCTAATAAATTATTCTACTTATCTTTTATTTTATGGATATCAACTTATAATTTTCAAGGTGGAAGTGCAATAATTTATTATCTCCTAGAAGGTCTGATAAATGAGCCTCATAAGCTATGATCTTATAGGTAGAATCTATTACTTCTTCCTTTTTATCAATTTAATTTTATTAAAACCATTAATATATACTAATTTATATAGGACCTTAGTAATGAATATATTACAAGTGGCCTAGAATCTTAATGTTCTTTATAACCAATGAAAATTTAATGGAAATATTTTATAATAGTCCAAAATAAAAAAAGAATAAAGTGAATTTGTTTTCCATAACTAAATTACATATCAAGAACCATATTCATCAATTAGGGAATTTCATTTATAAAAGTAGGGGTTTTTACATTCTTCCTTCTTTTATAAATATCACCCTCAAAATTAATTTTTTCACTATAAAAAATATTAGGGTACTTATTTTTCATTGCCTATTTTGGTTCCCATGTTGTCTCGCCAAACATGTGGTTCTGCCACAATATTTTAACTATGTGATTTTTCTTATTTTTTAGAACATTGTCTTAATTATCTAATATTATAACTGACTACTCCTCATATGAAAGGTCATTATCCAAAGGTACCACCATAGGATTTAGTACATGTAAGGGGTTTTGTATATACTTACATAATAAGGATATATAGAACACATCATGTACTTTAGATTAGTTAGGTCAGAGTGCTATTTGATATGATACAACTCAAATGCAATCAAGGATTTCCAATAGGATGGTGTTCCTAGGAAGAAGTTATCCATTCTTCTTAAAACTAATGAATTTCATCAATGATTACATATAGAAGAACAAATTATCTCTAACCTCTAAATCTAGGTGTTTTTTATGATTGTTTTTATATCTTCTTTATCAAATTTTAAAATATTTCTTATGAAGATGAATATTTTGGTCCTTCTCTATTATCTATTAGATAAAATCAGGTTACATTAGCCTCCTCTAATCAAATTATTGCCAACATGTCAGATCCTGACATATCTGTCCACAAATAGCCTCTTAATTTTCCATTTAATTCTATAATTGAAGAATATGTTGTATAAGAACCCCACTAGGGGAATTTACTGTTCCAAAAATCCTTGTAAATACATTGAAAATGATATTATCATATACTCGATTGTTTAAAAGGATCTCTCTAACTGGGCATCTATTTGAGGCTGATAACAAATACAAAAAACTAATCTCTCTATCCAATTCATTCTGAAGGCTTCTCTAAATCCTCTAGGTAAAACTCAGATCTTTAGTGGATATAATGCAGAGTGGTTCACTATGTTGAAATTCAACCTCAAAATATATATCATTATGATTTATTTAATAGATAAATGCACCATAATAGTTGTAGCACCCTTTCAATTATTTAAATGAAATTTTATTAATTAATTTGAGTCTATATAAGGTTTGAGTAATGTTTTTGGAGGTTCCAAGGGGTTTTGGAATATTTTAGGGGATTTTTAGAAGTTAAAAGTTTTTTCACTCATAGTAGAAAACATGAAAAATCTCCAGGAAATAAAGAAAAAGAAGATAGTGGGTTTTGATAAGACCCATGTTTAACGCACAGTTAGGACAAACATTGAAAATTCCTAAAAGAATCCTTGAATCTTTATTCCAATTTAAAATAACACATGGAAGTTAATTTTTTATGATTCTAATTGAACCATACATGGTATGGCCTTAAGATTATAGAAACTCATTTTTGGCACATGATTTTCATAATTGTGTGGCCTAACTGCCTAAATTATAGCTGGAACTACTTTAATTGTAGATCTAAATCTATTTAACCCTTTTATCCCAAATTTATCCCCTAAAATCCTTTGATCCTAAATTATTTTTTCTCCCTAGGCTTTAGAGACAATCCTCATCGATCTGGGAGTGATCCTTAGGAAAATCAATGTCTGTTGGAGGATGAGGTTTTTGGGTATGAACCTATTCTTCTATATTCTTCTTCGATCCAAGGATATTATATATATATATATATATATAAATATCCCTCTTGGATCCATAGATCTAGTCTGTTATGGATTGACCTAGGCATTTCAAATGGTTTTACAATGAAATCTTGTTTGATCTAGTAAGGAGAGCATGGGTTGTGATGATATCTTGATGTTTTGTAGTGTTGTTCTACATTTTCTCCAACATTTTGAGGTAGTTTTATTTTATATTATCTCCAATTGACTTATAACATGATGTCTTGGTTATTATTAAATTATTTTCATGAAATGGTTGTGAAGTCATTGTGTGTTTACTAATGAAAACCCATTTTCATCATGGATTTGGAATTTGGAAAAAATGGATGCATTTCAGAAAAACCAAATTGGTTATTAATTATAAAATGAATGTTTTAAAATTGTAATTTGGATTTGATGAATTTAATTAGTTTTTTGAAACATATTAATGAATGAAAGGGATTTGTGAAGAATGATTTGGAAGGGATATTTCACATACATGGTTGGAGTGAGTTCATTTTCATTATATATGGCCTTGTGGAAGTGGCATGTTCCATTAGGAAACCTTGTATTAGTTACAATATATTGACATGGAAGATCAATGAGAGACCAATTATGAGTATGGAACAGTTACCTTGAAATGCATGTTGTGTGTGTGTGGAGACATGATTTTGGGTATTCAAAATAAATGAGAAAGGTTTTATTCTTGAAAGTTTTTTATTTTTGAAAATTTTTATGATTTTGATCAAATCTGTTTAAAAGTGTTTTGAAAAAGTTTACATAAATTATGATAACAAATTTTGTCATAGTGGAGTAAGCTGGGAATTCATTTGGAAAATCATATTGAGTTTATACTAACCCCCTTCATTAGAACTGTTGGAAATTTTCAGATTTCATTTATTAATGCACATGTAATGGCATGGTATATTGGTTCTTTAGTGGTGTTTCTTGATACCATGGGAATGGACTGAGGAGTTGAATCATTGATTGAGTTCAATTATTCTAGTTGATGTCACTTGTTAGTTTTATGTTTTTGGGAATTTTGGTTCTTTTAGAGTATTTTTTTGGTCTCCAATTATACTATGGTTTTGTTAATTGGTTTGGTTATGTTTTCAATTTTATTTTTTACTCATTCATTATATTGTGGTTTTGTTGGTAATTATTAATGTAGTTTTAATGTTTTACCTTTAAAAGGGGAAATAATCCCCATTGTTCATGAGGTCCTGAGAATTTATTTCAATCCTTTAATGCCTTGGGGATTCCACCTAAGGCCTAGTAGATTCCCCGTAATTTTTGAGGCCAATAAGGAGGTACAAGATGTTACAAAATGTATCATTCAAGGTTGGTACAAATGTATTTTTGGGGAAAATGGTATCAATATTAGTTAGTGAAAATATCCTTTAGAAAAATTTGTGTTATTTTTTTCTTTTCTTGGAATTAAATTATTATTATTCTTCCTTCTTATGATGGTATTAAGTAGTAGGATTTATTTAACTAGAAATTTAAATAATAAAAATGTTAAATAACATCATTATGTTGAACATTAAATTACCAGTTTGTTTGGGTACATGAGTGTTTTAAAAAACATATTGGTGAGTTTTTATGTCATTATCATGGGTATAGTTGTTGAGATTCACATTACATGCATTAATAGTGTTCCTTCAAAATAGGATATCATTTTTTATTCTGAGTTTAATGGTTAATGAAATGGGAAAAAAATTTAGATTTTTGAATACAGTGAAAATGTTTTATTTTGAAAATAAAGAACGTAGTGTTTTCAAAGATGTGTTAAATGTTAATGATGGTTGAATTGTGTAAATATATTTCATGATATTTGTTGATGTGGTAGATATAAATTTCAAAGACTTTATTTTCTATTGAATAAGACAAAATAGAGTTTATTCTTGTTATAGTGAATTGAATAAAATCATTTTGTAGAAATAAATTGGAGCAGGTTATTGAGAGTGTGGTTTCACCTCAGCCAAAAGTGAAACAACTACTAGTAAAAAGAATTATAGAGGAATTTTTGACAATGTATAAGGGTAATAATAATGATAAACCTAAAAAAATAGATCATTTGATTCTATTCCAAAAATAGAATCCACTCATCTTTTTTGGGGGAATCTATGCCAAAAAAATCATAATTTTGGTTCAATAAAATTAATTGAGTCTTCGATTAACTACAGACACTGGTATAGTTGATATTAAATTTGGTAATGTATATGCCAGATGATTTGGCATTCCAATGGTGGGAATTATCATTTTAGGCTTAATTAGACCAATCATGAAATGGTATGATTTTTCGGGATTGTTTAATATGAAATTCTATCCTCACACCTTTCAGATTTCTAAGATAATGGATTTATTCAGTTTGATTTAAAAGATCCCCGTGATGAAAGTGTATCCGAAAAAATTTATTATTTTAGTCTACTTTTTACAATAATTTCTTTCATGTTAATCCTTGAAGGAATGAATATTTGAGTTGGGTTACTTTTTATATTTTATCAAAGATCTTCATCCATTTTATAATAGATTATACAGAGATGGTCAATAGAGTTATGGTGGTATAAAGGGATATCCTGATAAATACCGTTAGAGGGACCATGTTTATCCCTATGGGAATATGTGCGAACTATAATATTGGTAACAGACATAGGAGTGAAACCTAATTCTAGAGTGGTTTACAGCTAAAAATTATACCATGGTTCAATAAACATTCCTCTTTGACTAAAAAGTTAGCTGGCATGTTTGAAATGTGGTTCTTTTGACCATATATAGCAATATTTTACATCACCACATAGAGAATGCCATAGTTGCAACAAGATGGGACATATTTAGTTATATTATCATATTACTTTGAGATTTAGTCCTACATACACATCTCATATTTCTCAAGCATCATATGATTTGATGGGATGAGTATAGAAGAACAACTGTCATCATCAAAATAGGGTGAGTCGAGGTAATTCTAGGAACATCATGACTCCTCAACTAGTGAAATTTCTATAGGGAAATAGTGAAAAATGTGCAGTGACTAACAAATTGTATGGAGCATAGAAATTGATCATGGATGATCAATATAGTCCTTCAATGGTGAGATGTATAATTATTTCTAATTCTACCCCTATAAAAACATTGTTTGATACAAGTATTTTTCACTTGTTTATTTATTCTCATTTAGCTGATAAAATATATTTTCATGTATAGATGATACCCCCTATCACCTAATATGTTCATCATGATCCATGAATCAATTAGTATATTCCTTACTATGAGAATAAAAATTGAAGCATATATTCCTTTAAAAATAGGAACCACTTTAAGGTAATATCTCAACAACTTCTTAAGGATGACATGATTTTATTCATAAATGGAGGAAGTAGATACTTCCAGGAATTAATAGTGGTTTAGATTAATATATTAGATGTGTTGGGGAGAAAAATAATCTTGATAAGTATCATCTAAATTTTTTGGTTATGTTTGGAAAGATTTGGGAAAATAATGGATGAGTTTCTAGGACATCATAGAAAACATTTTTATTTTGGGTAACTGGGATATCCATTATATCAAGTTTGGTTGAAAAAGTTCTCTATGAAGGGTTATTCAATAAAATAACTAGATGAATCAAAAATTTTAAAAACATCATCCAATCCATTGGGGGAAGACTTACACTGGTAAATTCTTTCGTCACCTCCATCCCGATGCATTTGTGTTCTATCCCTAGGGATCCTAAATATATGATGAGAAATAATTGGGGGATTGTGACATTCCTCATCTAGGACTCACATGTAGAGATAAGGTGTCACTGGGTTTCTTAGAAGATGATGTCCAAAACAGTGCATGATAGGGGAACCAACTTACGCAGTGTGGAGACAACTATGAAATTTCTTCAAGAAAAGTTTGTTTGGGATTTCCTGGAAGGTCACTCCCTCTATATATAATTCACTTGGGGAAATATGGGTCTAAACAGTGTAATATGAGGTGTATGGTCTCATGTTTCTTTCAGTCACTTCAGGGCCACATTCATGTACTTAATAATCACTCGAAAAGGATAGTGGGATGCGATGAAATTAATTTCCGATTTCACAAATGGGAGGTTCCCCCTTTCACATCCTAAGTTGTCTAGTCCCAAAAAATTTCATTTTCCAAGAAATCTAATATTCATATTTTATTCAAGACAAACATAATAATAAATAGTGAGATATCTACAATCATATTGTCATTCCTTATAAAAGTGATTGTTTAGTCTTCACCATGACCCTTTTCGGGGTCTTATTGGCCAAACCATTAAGGTACGAAGATCATACCAATAATGGAATCACTGGTGGAGGGAACTTATAATAGTGAAGTTAAATACCGATTATTTATAAATTCATTATTTATACAATCTTTAATCACATTATTTATAAAGATGATGAAATCATAAGGAAGGGTATCAATCTTTCATCGAAATTATGGAGCTACCAAAAAGCCTATAAGGAAATGATGGATCATATTTTCTTTGATAGTGACTAGGTGATAGTGTTCTAGAAGAGCTTCGATGATCCTATCAGGCTAGACATGCAGCATTTCACATGCATGGAGTTTCACCAGAATAGGTGGCATGACATAGTCATGAAAAATAAAGAGTGCAATGTGAGGGAAATATTGTTGGATACAAGATATTAGGATATCTAGGATGCCAAAAATAGGGCACATATTGATATAAAATTCATATCATCCTTGTACATAAATGACTAGTAAAATTTTATCATGTTTTATTTGGGTTTACTGATGATATTGTGGGATAAAAACATATCATTGAGAATGGTTATCATAGGAAAGAGTAATTTACCTACTCCATCAGATGTACCCAAATCATGGAGATGGGTTTTCTAGAAACCCCCCTCCTATAGTCGGAAACTCAATATCGATCGATCAAATAGTCTCAGAATTATTTAGTGAGGAGGTGTTTTCTGGGATCTCAGTGGTTCATTTATTATAGAAATTACTAGATTATATGATCAAGGGGATTATATCATTTCTAGGCTCAATACTATTATAAACAGGCTAGATGTGCCTTCCCTACAACTTCTAACTTTATGATACTGAAATAGACTCTTCATTGATTCAGACCTTCAACTAGGGTAAGGCTACTACCCCTAGTCCCTATAATACTGTATTAAAAAGTGTAAAAGTTGTATCCATAATGATGTGAGTTACTATACACATGGTCAGATGACAAAATAGTGGTACATTATATAGCTTCTTAGGGAAACCAGATAAATCCTCACATCCATTTCTCTAGAATGGGTAGCCTTCCCCTTGAATTAGTGGGTCAGGTATATGAGTATTCTCTTGGTTTATATTATTTTCGACCCTCTATAACCCCAAAATTTATCGATGGTTATGTGTATCTATTTAACCTGGAATTTCTATAATAAAAAAATGTTTACTATCACGTGGAGATGATGCATTCAGTTTTGAAACCTCAAACACCTCTTATCCAAATGGATTTTGAAGACTTTATGTGTAAATACTGGTCCATTAAAATCAATGGTGTGGAATAGGTTTTCAATTTTTCTATTTTATAGATTGATTTATTTAACTTGATTCTATGTATGGATTGGTTAACATTATCCTTGGACCCCATTAAATGTTATGCACAAAATTTTTGTCTTACATCTCTGGATGGTGTCAATAAAATATTTACAAGATATTGGGGTGTAAATGAGGGTAGAGTTGAAAAATTGGTATCATTGGTTGGAACCATATCTTATTAGTTGGCAGTGAATACCTTGGAATCTATGGAAGAGACTGATAATAGATATTTTCCAACTATTATTCACTAGTTTTCTGAAGTTTTATCCCACAATTATTTAGAGATTCAAACCAAAATAAATGTGGAGTTTATTACTGAACACTTATATGGAACTTGTCCTATTTAAATTTAGTCTTATCGGATGGAACCAAAAGAATTGAGAAATTTGAAAACATAGTTTCAAGAGTTAGAAAATAAAATGGTTCATTCAATGAAGTACATCTCCATGCGAAACACCGGTTTTTTTTTTAATTAGGTGGATGAAACTCTTAGAATTTGTGTAGATTTTCATAACCATGACAGATTATGATAAAGAATAAATATACTCTTCCACAGATTGATGCTAAATTTGGTTATTTTAGGTGATCCCAATGGTTCTATTAAATTTAATTATATTTAGGGTATCATCGACTATGAGTTCTAAAGGAGGATATTCCAATTACAATTTTTAGAAGGAGATATGGTAATTATGATTATATGGGTATTCCTTTTGGTATTAATAATTCATCATCTATATTTATGGAAGTAATGAATTAGATATTTTAGTGGTATTTGTATTTTCTTATTGTGGTGTTTTTTGATGAAACAATGGTGTAATCTATAAAAAAAGAGGATCAAAAGAAACACATGGCTATAGTGTCAGGTTTCTTATAGGAGCACTATTTGTATTGAAATTTATTAATGTGTGATTTTTGGAAACAAAAAGTATGTATGCTTGATGATGTCATTTTGAAAAAATTTGTTTATAAAGATCCTTAAAATATATAAATTGTTAAATATTGTGTACAACATAAATATTTCATTGAGATTACAAGTTTCCCTATCTTAGCGAGACACTACAAATATTTTGTACACGATTTTCCACATTTCGAATCACCAATGATAGCTTTGATGAGGAAAGGAGTTCCTTTAAAATGGAACAACGAATGTCAGAAATCTTTTCAAAACATAAGGTTAGAGTAACATCAACACCTTGCCTTACATTGTAATAGTTATGATGGGTCTACATACTCTATTGTGTTACATTAAAATCTTGTTTAGGATGTGTTCTCATGTAGGGTGATCATGTTTTTTCTTATGGCACATGAAACTTATCATTTCATGAGATAAAATACTCAACAACCAACTTTGAATTATCTGTTTTATTCCATGATTTAATGTCTTGGAATCACTATATATTTTGCAAGAGATCTAGAGTTTTTACAGATCATAAGGGTATAAAAAATACATTCTCACAAGGAGATTTTAATTTTAGGTAGTCCATATGGATGAAGTATCTACATATGTTTAAATTTGACTTGATGTATACACTGGATGAAGGGAACTTTGTGGAGTATGCATTGAGTAGAAATCTATATGATCAGTTAGATAAAGAAAACATTGACCAGTGGTTATTAATTTGAGATGGATTGTTCATCCATGAATATATAGTATGTATAAAAAATCGAAATCCTAACTTTTTTTGTGTTTTCATGAAAAGTGTTTTAGTAGAGTATATTACAATATTTCTTTTTTTTATCAGTAGGTTAAGGAAAAGCATCAATGACAAGCTGTGATATTGAACTCTTTACCGATTATAGTGTGGAAATAGGAGGAGATGTCCAAATATTTTGTAACAATTATTCCATGTATGGTTAAAAAACTTGATTCCATATGGATGATTATGGACCCTCTCAAAAATTAGGACCACTTTATCCATATTATTGATACTAATTTGTTGGATGACTTGTCCAAAATCTGTATTTTTGAAGTTGTAATTATGTAAAACATTTCAGTTTCGATTTTATCTGAATGAGAACCTAGTTTTACCTATCATTTTTGCAAATACATATAGAAATACCATGGAACATAGATGACTAGGAGTATGGCTTATCATCCTCAAATAGATGGATAGTTTGAATGGAAAATCGACATGTTTGAGGATATGCTTAGGGATTGTATAATTGAGTTTGGTGGTTCTTTGGAGGATAATTTACCTTTATTTGAGTTATCATACAAAAATATTTATCCCGACTTGATACATATTTCTCCTATTTTTCCATTATATGGGTTTCCTTGTTGTTCTCCACTTTGTTGGGTGGAAATAGGTAAGGCTTCATTAATCAAAATTAGTCTAATGCAATTGAAAAAAGAGACTATTTTTTTTGATCAAAAAGTGTATAGAGACAACATAAATTCATAATATTTAAAATGTGGATCATCTATATCACCCATTTTAATTCTAGATGAGTGAGCATGTGTTTTTTAGAATCGCACCATGTTTTATAAATCATTATTTTTTTAATAAGTGAATGTTGTGTCTATTATACATATTCCAATTTGAGAAACATGAATCAGTTGGTGATGTGAAATATTGGTTTTATTTTCAATGAAGGTTCAAATTAGTTCACAATGTGTTTTAGGGGTATTAGTTAAATAAGTTCCAACATAATATTTTCCATTTGATTCTTTAGTATAACATTTAACTATATTCAGATGCTACATTGATTCATATTTCACTATGAATTATGGATACGCATGAGAAGATATTTCTTTAGAAAAGTATCTATCTAATTTTATTTTTATCATAATAAGGCTATATTTAGTAAGAAATGTGGGAGTGTGAAAAGTAAATGATTGATAAATGTCCCAAACTCTTCCAACAGTACACTTATTTCTATATTATGGGGATATAATGGCCAATGTTGGGGAGAATATATCACGCTCCCTTTTATTTACATGACCCTTTATTCATCTATTTTAAATCAATATAATTTTTGGTTCATTATTTTAGACGTTATGAGTGGTTTGAAATGTTTTATATAATTTTATTGAGGTTCATGGCTTTTGCACGGTTACTAAAAATTATGCAACATCTCAAAGGAACCATGGGAGGGATGATAGAGGACATTGGTTAGGTGCACGTTTGGAAAAACTTTTAGACAATCCATGAGAATGACTATGAAAAACCATGAATATTGAAATTGAGAGAAAACCATTGGTGGCACACTTTTTATATAATTTTTCAAGCCAACCATGTGATGTGTGGCCTCAAGATAGTGGCTTTACATGGTTGGTGAATGGCTTCCCAAACAGTATGACCTAACAATTTGGAGTACAATGAGCCCTGAATAAATTGTGGATATAATCTAAATTAACCCCCTTAAACCTCATTTTACCACTAAACTCCTAGGATCTAGGATTCATTTTTCTTCATTTTCTTGAGATACAATCCTCAACGATTCTGGAGTGATCCTTAGGAAAATAAATGTATGTCGAGGCCCATATTTGTCAGTAGGTACCAGTTCAGACTCATTATTTATATATCCACGGATATTAAATTTCTATAAACTCTATATCTTGTTCTTTATGGATATATCTATGTTTAATTAATTTTTTATGAGGAAATATTGTTTTATCTATTGAAAAAATGTGGGTTTTTATTAGATCTTCAGTTATTATAGTAGACTTCATCATTTTTTCTAATATTTTTAATGTAGGTGTATTCACACTTATCTCCACTAGAATTATAAATTTTGAGGATACATTTTATTAAATAGTTTACTTGTAATTGTTTTTTAAATACTTATGTCATTATTTATGGAAACTTGTTGTGGAAGTATATTGAAAATTTGGGAAAAATGGATGGATTTTATTAAAAAACCATTGATGTATAATTTAAAAAAATGATTTTAAAATTATGAGTTGGTTTTAATGAAGGTAATTTTTTAAATGATTTCATTAATAGAAAGGCCTTATGTGGAATGTTTTGGATTTTAAATTTCAAATACTTGGTTGTATAGAGTTAATTTGCATTAGACATGACCCTGTGGAAGGCGTCTGTACCCTTAGTGAAACTAGTACTGGCTACCTTGTGAAAAATTTGTAGATAAATGAGACACCATTCAAGAGTATGGAACTATCACCTAGGAATTCATGGAGTTTTTTTTGGAGAAGTGGTCATGGTTATGCTAAATGAATGATAATGTTTTTATGCTTGAAATTTTTTTCCTTGGATATTGTTTATGGTTTTGATATAAATTGATTAAACAACTTTTAATCTATTTTATATACATAATTCTAATAAGTTTTTTCCTAGTGGACCATGATGGAATTCATTCTAAAAATCCTACTTATATTAGAATCAACCCCTTCTTGGATACTATTATGAATTTGAAGAAGTCATATTTTGAGACATTGGTAAATGAAAGGTATCTTAGTTAATTAGTTAATCTTCATGATACCATGGGTATGGAATGTGGAGTTATAGCTTAGAGGAGGTTGGGTGTTTTTGGTAGATTTTACCTGAGAGTTTTTAGTTTTAAGGTCTTTTTGTTCTCCTCGAGTGTGTATTTTGATTCCATTTTTAATCTGATATGGTTTATTGTTTTTGTTATGTATTGAGATTTATTTCATACCCATGCATCATATAGAGGTTTGGTTGTTTATTGTTTATGTTTTTTTGGATGTTTTACATTTAAAGGGTAAAATAATCCAAAACATGATATTTATTCCTAGGGAATTTATTGCAAGCTTATGATGTCTTGTAAATTTCAAATAAGTCCAGGTAGCTCCCTTATCACTCCTCATGTTAATGAGGCAGGGTTGAATGTTAAAATATTAATGAAATGCACTGACTTTGTAAGGAGACCAACTACCTCCCAAGTATCATTATGAAATTTAAAGGTACTAAGGAGTCCTATATAAAAATACATGGTTATGTTTTATTATTTACACACTACTATGGGAAATGCTTTCATCATACCCTTATACTTATGTCATTGAACTATGAATTTTTTCCATACCAATTATTGAGATTTAAATTCTATGTTCTCCCTCTTCATATTATCCTACTAGATGTTATAATTTAGATATATAACAATCTTATTTATTACTAGATAAATAGATATAGATAGGATATGTGCATAATTAATATGTTCACTATTCAGATTTTATTTTGATTGGACACATATCTGATTTTCAAAACATATAACTCTATCATTATAACTGTTAATGTCTAGAATATTCATATCCTTTCTCTATGTATACTTATCATCTAGTTGGGTTTCCTTGATCGTATCATGAATTTATGGTTTGGAATTTATTTGAGAAATGTATGATTATGTTCCTTTTATGATTCCCATGTCTATCATTTTCATGTACAATAATATTGGATCCATTTAAATCCTTATCACGGATAGGGTTGTGGGATTCATTTCAATTAGAGTGTCTTACCCTTTATACACATCCCCATATTGGTAATAGATTTAATAGTCATAATCCATGATAAAATCTAACCACATTTATTGTATCATATTGACCACATTTTATGTTGATATACACTTGATTCACTCATTATTCGTATATATGTCACACTTCTCCCCATAGAGATAGTGTCAAAAAATTCATCAATGAAAAGATCAATGCATAAAATTCCAGATCTTAGGTCAGGTAGTTCTACTGAATAACCCTTAATTATTGGGAAGCATAGGCTATTAATTATTCATTTTTTATGAGTAAAAATCCTAATACTTTTTTAGATTCATAAATGTAGATCACAAATCCTTCCCTATTGGTTTTTAATATGAGGAAAATGGTAGTGATTATCCTCATATTTAAGTCTTTAAATATCTATTCTCATTATTAGTTATAGGGAAATATTACTTTCTCGTGAGTTATATTGGTTATTAGATCTTTCAATCATGATAACTTTCTCACAAATAGATGACATTTCCAAGAAAATTAATGGAAACTACATATCATTGTCACTAATGTTGGTCTGGGTCATCCTTCAATCACCTCTGTCTTCAATGGATCCAAAAATATCCCATTTTTGGGGATATCATTCCAATGTAATGTTACTTTATTCATCCAAAACATGCATTTATTGTACATCTCATATATATTTTCCTTTCATAAGGACTTTAATAAAACATTCAAATTATCATTATATTCCTCTCTTTTTAATAGATAATAAAATCATCTATAAGGATTGATATAAATTTGTTGTGGTAATCTATAAAGACTATATTACTTAATTCCATGAAGTTAACTAGAGATTTAGTGAGTCTCAATTGAGTCACAATGAACGTGTAGTGATAATACCTTATATGAAAATCAATATTTTGGAAATCGATATTCATCAGCTTTACTTTATTATATCCCATCCAAATATCCATTTTAGAGAAGTATTGGCCTATACAATGATGATTGAACAAGTTATCAATATATAGAATATGAAATATGTCATTAATATTGATATTTTTTGGCTCTGAATAATTAATTCTTAGGAACATTGACTTGTCAATCTTTTTGATGAAAAGGATTGACGCACCCCTTGGAAAATCACATGGGAATATAAACCCTTTATCCAAATTGTCTTATAGTGTCATGTTTATATCTTTAAATTCGGTAGTGTCCATTTTATTAGGATTCTATGATATTGGAAAAATATTTAGGTAAATGATAAATTCAGAACACAACCTATTAGTTAGGAGTAATTTTAGGAAATTATTCATTGAACACATCATCATAATCACTTACAAAATGAATGTTCTCAATGATGATATTTTCATTATCCTCAATCATTTTATGAAGTTATTTTTCTCATAAATAAATGGTATTCATACTTGATAAGATGACTCCAAATAATATCAATATTCCACCTTAAAATGTTTTATAATAAATGTTTATTCATGATAAAGAGTGTGATTTATTCCACTTGAAAATTTATGTTGTCTCTATACAAGGAAATAAAATCAATACATATGATAACATGAAATTCCTCTAAAGTTATTATCACACTATCCATTGGTAAATTCACCCCAAAAAAATTGATAAGGGAGAATTTATATTATTGGGATGAAATAATTGACACATTTTTCACTTTCATCAATAACTTGACATCCATATTTTATGGGGTGGTTGAATAGATATACTAAACATTAATTATCTAAAATAATTCAATGAAACATTGTAAAATATTATTCTCACTATTATTGAATGAATAACTTGTGTACATATCACCATTTCATTTTCATGATATACTTAAGTAGTTGTGAACACACATGCTCCCCTTTTCTCTCATGGCCATAACGTTTTTCTTCATCGGTTATCTTCAAAAATCATTGGATTACTTTATTTTTATTCATAATTACATTGATCCTTATTGTTAAAATTTTGGAAAATATGTTGAGGGATTATTAGAATATTTTATTCTATCACATAAATAGATATATTCTTCTCCCATTGTTATTCACTATCTTGGTGCCACTCTTTCCCAAAACAAAATAATTTCTTTTTACCGGTCAATTTTTTTTTGGGATTATTCTTCTTGAAAATTTGGTAAGTGGGAATTTATAATTTCTTACAACTAAGATATTTATCCATCGACCACCATAATTAAACTCAATTATATGATTTATTTCTCTAATTTTATAAGACACCTCAAATTTTTAAATATCTAATTCTACAATGAGGGAACATGATAAAATTTTGTTATAAATATCAAAGTCATGAATCCCTAAATCATTTCATATATTTAGATTTATCAAAATAATGAATCAGTAAAATATAATTTCTCATTCAATGAATAAACTAGAGACATATCATACAAGTATTCTGAAGTTTTCCCCATATTCTCTGATGAATTTCCCTATATTTTCTAAAATATGATAACCTCACTCTCCATTTTTCTCATTGAGTATGAGAAAAAAAATTATTAAAAAATAATTTCACTAATTTTTTCACTTTATCACTTCAATTTCTTTTGTGGGCTTCATATTCATGATCAACATCCACCATTGGTCAGGTTTTCTTTCCATGTGATAAATAGAAAGCACGACTTTATATTTCATGGAGCATTGTATAAAAAATATGATATTCTCAATGGTGACGATACTTTGTTATTTGATTAACAGATAAGAAGATCCACCCAAATTTCGAGGTCTTCATTGTTTAAAAGCCTCAATCATAACATTCTCTTCATTAGGGGGGTGTGGGTGTTCTACCTGATTCAAGTTTCTATTTATAAAATTTTTTAATACAGTGTGTATTATAATGAAGTTGTCTAATTATTATTCAATTAGGTTGTGCATATAATTTGGGTAGTCATCACATTTACTATCATAATTCTTGTTTAGGTGATTTATTTTATTTACATCCATTGACTAAAATAAAGTAACATTATTGATGAGAAGTTTAAAACTATTAAACTTTTTAAAGGGAAAATATTAAAATTGAATTGATATGTATTAGTCAACTTATGATATTATAGGTTTCAATTAAAGTTATCCACTTTATATTTCCAGACAATAAATTTCATAGGCAATTTTGTTCCCTTCATAATGGTTTGTTAAAAGAACAAGATAAACCAAAGCATATGCCCTGAATGTTTCTTCCTATGTGTGCAATATTAGGACACCATATCATGAACTATGTATAGGTCGAGTTAATACCTAATGATCCCTTTCAATGTTATTACCCTTAAGTACAAATATTCAATATCTACATCCACATTCCAATATCCAGGAAGGGTTTTATTTTCTCAAAAAAACTAAGAAATATACATTACTAATATTTAGTGATGTTTTATGTTGTTTAGACTTATCCCTCAGATTTTCTCTAATTTTTCCTAACCATAATCTCTTAAAATAAATAGTCCTTTCCCAGATACCAATGATGAAAAACCATATCATTTATATACTTTAAATCGTATTATATTATATTAATATACATATAATACATTCCCAAATGATCAATATGACTAGAGTATTTTGGAAATTGGATACATATCACAATAACTTTAAATGTGGATAAAACAATATTATGTAGAAACATCATAATATGACCATAAATTCCATTGATCTTATAAAAATTCATGGGTTGACTAGGGGATTTAAAAAACAAAAGGTTGATCTACAAATCCAATTAAGGTAATAATCATGTAATGGCATAATGTAAAGAAGTACACGTGGTTCGAGAGGTATAACATGATTATATTGAAAGGTGAGAATCATAAACATGAACATCAATTAAAGACATAATATGATAACATAAAAGAATCATAGAAATTTGGAAAAAAATAAAAATATTACATCCTAAGAACAATTCAAGGATAGCCATTGATACATTATAACACAACTTGATTTCTGTAACACCCCAAGATTTTTTGAATAATTTTATTTGAATTAATTTAAACTTTTTGGTAATTTTAATTTCACACAATACATAGAATAGTTTATTTTATATTAATGAAATATGTTGAGATTTAACTATACACAACACCATGTTAATCATTCACTACACGCATAAATAAATTTTAGCTTACTCTATATGGAACTCCGGGGTTAGCTTTATTTACAAAAAACAATGACTTTTCTCGATGGATTTCATAACACAAAAGACCATGTTTTACCAAAAAAATAAAATGTTATTAGAATGTTATTATAATAAGATATAACATATCCCATAAACTAGTGATTATGAATATAATTACCTAATTTATGAAAATATATGGTTTATACCCATATAATGTGAATTCATAGGTTAACAATTAATTAAAAATGTATTTGAAAACTGATTGAATATAAAAGGAAATACTATTATTATGGTCACAAATATGTTTTATACTAAAAATTAAAATAATTAAAATTACTGAGTAATATTTATGTAATATATATGTCATATTTTCAATGTAATATTTTTCATATTAATTCAATTTATTTTATAGGAAAAATATAAGAACAAATCCAATTTTCGGTTTACAAACCTATATTTTTATAAAGGTAGTTTTACCAAATTTTAATGGATAGACCATATTAAATCTAAATTATTTAACATTTATAGATTTAATATGTCAAAATTAACTTATTGTTTTAAATATAAACACAAAAATAAGGTTAGGATGATTTTTTGGTATTTTTATGTAATGTTTGAACTTTTAATTAGTAGTTAAAAATACTGAATTTTAATTCAAAACCGATCTTTCATCTAATTCATTTATATATTTAAATGATATTTTAAATTGGTTTCAAAGATTAATTGGATATTTTTTATCAATTAATCTAATTTAGTTAATTGTAACCAATTTTACATTGAGATTTGATATCAAAACATAGAAAAATTTTAATTGTTTTTACTTTAAAACCCCATAATGTAGCCCCATCAGCGGGATTAATTTTAAAATAATTTATTTAAATTATGTGGTTTTTACTTGAAAAAATTGATTAAATATATGGAATCATAATAACTTATAATTTATAATAATTTAAAATTAGTTTTCGATCAAAAATATTAATGAAAGTAATAAAAAATTATTAAATCAATAAAGGTGAAATTTAGAATATATAAGGACTAAAAAATAAATTTAAAACCCAAAATGGCTAATAAACTTATGAAATATTCATTGGATGGAAATATCTAGACCATATAACCCCTTTGATAAATTTTTTTACCTTATTAGAACCACATATCATGTAAAACCGTGTATGGAATTCCATTGTCAAAATATTTCAAGAGTGACTACCACAAAACTGGGTTTCCACAATGCCACCCTTTATCAGCACTAAAAAAAGCATTGATTAAGGGTGTGCCTTTAACAACGCTAAAAAAAGTGCTTATAAACGGGATCCCTTTATCAGTGCTTTTTTAGTAGTGTTGATAAAGGTGGGGGGCTTTATTATTGCTTTTTCCTAGCAATGATAAAGTTTATATTTCAAAATAAATTATTTCATGAAAAATAATATATTGATATATAAGTGTATTTATATTTATATAAATATAATATATATTTTTTAAAATATTTTTTAGATAAGTATAAATAGACTATTACATTTAATATATAGAAAATTTAGTGAAAATGGATTTAACATATTTTGAAAAAATATTTTTAATTAATAATTTGTTAATTATCATCGACTAATAATCATTTAATGACAATTTGAAGACAAAAAAATAAAAATAAAAATTAATAAAATATCTAAAATATGTTGAAAATGTAACTCAAACGTCAAACAGACATAACTTTTGATCTGGGTGTCTATTTGATCTCAACATCATATGAATTATAAGCCCGCAACAAGCTCTATTCGCTAGTGACCTAAGGGAAACTTCGATTACATTTTTTGAGGCCTTAAAAGGGACAGAATTCCTCTAAAACTGAGTTTTTAGTCAGGATACCCTGATTTTTTAACATTCAAACAACTATAACTTTTGATACAGATGTCCACTAGGAATTTACCACATATCATATCGAGGATAGTTTCATTTTATTCGATTTTATTGGTTGTGGAGTTGATATGGATTTCTGGATTAGATGTTATGCTCATTTTAAAATTCTATGGTTTTTTAGATACATATATATATATATATCTTTTTGTATGTGTGTGTTGTATATATGTATGCTTGTATGTATGTATGTATGTATTTATTTATAAATACACATAAAAGAACATATTTTATAAATTTATTTAAAAATAATCGTATAAATATATATTAATATACAAATAAATATACAGATAAAAATTTATAACTATAACTATATATATAAATAGATATTAATATAAATATTATTATACAAATAAATAAATAAATATATATATATTAATATATAAATAAGTATATATTTAATAATATAACTAAATATATTTATATTAATATGAATCTATATTAATATACGAATAAATATAACAATATATATCTATATCATTAAATGGTGAAAAAACAGAATGTCTTAGTGGTAAAGGTGGAGGCGTGCAAGAGAGGAGGTATTGGATTTGAGTTCTGGTTGAAAAGGGGCGCACGGGAAAGTGGGAGGGGGTTGCACGGGGAAGTGTAGCATGAAGGGTGACAGAGAGGGGGCTCTTCCTAGTGCTCATAAGGGGGGGGGGGTGGTCCATCACTGTTAAAATCTCCCCAATGTAATATATTCTTTTTAATTTTTTTTAATTTTATTTGAATTTTAAAAGCTCTTAAAAATTTTCTGGTAAAATGGGTCTTTTATCAGCGCTAAAAAAATGTTTCTAAAGGACCTTTTTATCAATGATTTTTAAGTGCTGATAAAAGACCCCTTTTATCAGTGCTTTTTTAGCACTAATATAAGGGGACTTTATCATAATTTTTCTAAGCATTGATAAAAGAACCCCCCCTTATCTTCGCCTTGATTAACAGGTCTTATCTTGGGCTGTTAATTCCCTTTTCTAGCACTAATAAAGTCCATATTTACAGTAGTGGTGCCACTCCACCTACACTATAAAAAGGCATGCCATCCTCCCACTTGCTCACAACTCACAAGACACATTGGTTCAGCCATGATCTGAACAAAAATAACCTAAATATTCATCCTCGAATACTATAAGACTTTCTTATATAATAAATAAATCCAAGGAATCGCTTTGGTGCAAACCAAAAGGGGTTATCCAAATAAGAGGTAACATTCTTCCTCGATTTATTTCATATTATTTAAATTCTCCACTAGATCACCTCTTTTTGTTCCATTATTGTATAAAAAACCTATATCATAAATATACTAGTATGTTTTTATTCTATGTTTTCGACCTGAAAATAGTCACACTTAAATATAATGTTTACCAAACATATTGTTTACATGTGCGAAAAACTACCACCAAACAAAATGATGATTGTTCATTATTTCCTTTACTACCTCTAATGGTTGAAATTATGATAGAAAATATGTTTATATATGATATATATTATATATATTATTCCTTTAATATTCTTTAATTATATGACATATCATATCTTCATACATTCTATTTTGTGTAAATATGATAATTTCTTTTAAGGAAGTGTGGACTACCACCCCCTCAAAGCGTTGTGATTTGTTTACATAGTACATGTAATGTATTAAGGACGAGTTTAGTAAAATTTTATTATATATATATGAAATTATAGTTATAATTTAATAATTATATATATACATACATTTCATTTACTTACTTTTTAAAAATTTGACTATTAAATGGAAACAACGTTCAGGAATACGTATGGCCAACTGTATCCAGGAATGGTGTATTCCATTTTATACTTCTTAATTATATAGGATTTTATAAGAAAAATATGATGAATATAAATGAAATTTATATCATGGTTTACATTATTTAAATCTTTATATATGTATAAGACCAATGATATGACAAGTTAAGACACATACAAATAAAAAAGAGAATATTACCTAAAGTGAAACTTTAACATAGAATTGTTAAAAAGAGGGTAATATAAAGTCATAATAAAACCATAGAAGGAAATAGATGTAATAAAATGGATCTGTGATATATTTATAATTAAATTATATATATTATACATGAGGTTTTATAAGTACAACGATAGTCAAGACATAGTGTAAGGGGATTTCATCTCACTTTTTATTTTGGTGAGATACATGCTTTATTCACCACCCGTTCATTTTATGTGGTGTTTATACTGACCAAGAATTTAATAAATGATATATACACTAAAATTTATTTTTATTTAAATATCCATTATATTATCTTTATTTCATGAGGTTGATGTTTCAAAATCTACCAAATCAGTAAGACAGTTTTGTCTCAATTTTCATTCATTGAAACCCCTGTCTTATTATGAATCTACATTCTTTATCGAGGTGTATATTCTTCTATTTTACTTTTTATATCAGTAATATCATAATTTTAATGATTTTTAAGATTCATTTAATTTCATATTCCTAAATGGAGTGTTTTTTCTTAAGTTACCAAGTCATAAGTGATTATTGAAACAGTCTCATCACTTTATAAGATTTTTTATATTTAAACTTCACTTGATGAAGTATTATGATCCATATCTCAAGAAAATTCATGAATTTTCTTCTCATATTTTTATTCGCAATATATTCATGTATCGGTACCATTTTACTACTATTTGGTACACAAGATAGTTAAAATTTTATTTAAGAAATCATAAATTTACCCACTCTTCCGTCGGAAATCTGTGTTCCTTCAAAACAATGTTTTCTAAAAAGGGTTTCCCAAATTATTCTAATATTATTCTATAATATCTAAAAATCGTTTTTTTCCATTTTTTCCTTTTAACAATATTTTCAAAGGAATCTTTATGTCGTATTCTGAACATTGTATTTTTATACACTTTTACAGTATGAAAATAAATGTTCTTCTTACCTCATACAATATGTGTGGATTTACCTGACATCTTTCCTATGAAGCTTCCTTTTCAAGTTTCAAAGGTTAATTTTTAAGAAACAATTTTTATAATTTCAAAGAAATGGTTTTCAAAATGCTTTCATTCATTATTTATAATTTTTATAATTATTTTTTGGAAAGTGTTTTTCAAATGGTTTTTAATATTCGTTTAATTTTTTTTAAGGAAAATGGTTTTCAAAATATTTTGAAGATGAATTTATAATTTTTCAAGGAATTTTTTTAAAAAGGTATTCAATATTATTTTATATTTTTTCAATGAATAATTTTTAAAAAATATTTTTATTCTTCTTTTATAATTTTTCAATAAATTATTATTTTTTTAAAAAAATTAAAATTCTATTATAAATTTTCCTGGAAAAAAGTTTGTTCAAAATGATTTCAAGCCTCATTTATAATTTTTCAAGTTATTTTAAATTAAATGGGTTTTAAAACATTTTTAATGTACTCTTATATGTTTTAAAGGAATATGGTTTTTCAAATGTTTCCAAGATCTCTTTATATGTTTTCAATGAAATAGCATTCCAAAAGGTTTTCAAATATTTCATTATAACATTTCATGTTTGTTATCAATAAAATTGTTTTCAAAAGGTTTTAATCTTTTAAAGGGAATTTTTCAAAAAAAAAATGGATATTTTCCTCAAGAAATGTTTTCAAAATATCTTTCTAAGTCATTTTCTATGCAATATGAATGTTGTTGATGTTACTCATTCCATTATAGAAAATGGTACAATTGTTCCATTCATATTCATTCTTTAATGGTTTATGTTTTTATGGAATGATATTAATGACACACGTTTCTATTCCATGAGTTATAGGATTTTGAAACCCACTTCTTTTTTTGTGTTACAATTTGATGATTATGAAATCTATATTTTTCCAAATGTTAAGACAAAATTATAGTGTTATGATTCCCATTTCATTTCAAGGCTTATGATATGATTATTTATAATATTGGGGAAAAAGTATTTATGATTTCATTATGATATTGGTGTCACCTATATCTCTCTCCAATTCATTGGATAAATATTTATATAACCTGAGATAGACAGGGATGGAATGAGAAATGATTTTAGTTCATTATTACAGGTATAGAATAAGAAATGAAGTTAGTTCAGTATTATAGGGATTGAACGAGGGGTGAACTCGGTTCAGTAATACATGGATGGAGCGGGGTATGAACTTGGATCAATAAAGGTATTTTTCCACTAGGATGGCCTTGGATGTTATTCATTGACTGCTATGGAAATCATTATATATGCTTATGTGTCTCCGAAAATTCCATGTTTGATTCCTATTTTATGATTTTATGGATAATGTTCTTTATTTTGATATGATTCATAACTTATGAACATCCTAGATAATTCCATGATTATTGTTTATGATCTTTGATATATATTAAATGATCTTCTATTTTCATAATCATGTTTTCATACCCTTATGATAATGATTATTCTTACATATCTCCCTTGTTTACCCTTATTGACCATCTAATCTCACCCATTTGTATGTTCCCTTCCATCCAAGTTATGAAGATATGTATTATGTTTGATGTGTGTAATAAGGGTTATGTTCTAAAATAACCTAGCTGGATATGATGTGTCTCATTTATCTAGAAGTTTTTATGTTTCAATGTTTCCAAAGTCACTAGACTAATGTGATATTTGGGAATCATTTTGTTTCATGATTTAGGTACTGTATAAAAGAGATTTAATGTTTATGTATAAAAATATAGGTTCACTATAGTTGGTTCAGAGAAAAGTATTATTTTAAATTTGGATGATAGGATAAGAAATCCTTCTTCAGAACTATAAGGACATGTCTATGGATACATCTACAAATGATAAAAAGAGTAAGAAAATTTCCAAGAATTTTTGGTAATGGGTAGAGTGAGTAGTTTCCTAGAAATACATCAATGTCTAGATACTACACGTGGATACAGATATGGAACAGATATACCTAGGAGTAACATCTCTGACAATATGTTTTGGGCCTGACTCAGTGTAATGTAGTACATGACAACATGCCTTACTACTCACCTGGTTTGACACTCTTGGGGGATATGATTTGTAAATTCCCAAACTCTTTACGAAAATAATGAAGTATGAAAATATAAGTTTTCTATGAATAACCTAGGATATACCTAATGCATCAATGTTTAACTAAGGTGTCATAATTTAGACATCATATAAGTGGTTTTCATGATTAAGTGATTCCTCACTATGATAATCATTTCTTACTCAAGTCTTAAAAGTTTTCGACAATGCAGGGAACTACAAGGAACTAGATTAATGATGAATATGATGGAAATAATGTTAATGAGAATATAAATGGGATGATCACTAGAGTGAAGGTTGTCTTGATCATGCATAATCAGATTTCAAGGAACATTATCAACAACTTGTACCTTAACCAAATCATGGAATCACCATGGAAGAGAAAGAAAGAGTTCACTGAGAGTTAGAGCAACGGAGATAATGTAGGTAAGAAGAATTGGTTCCCTTTGTGTCATGAATGTGGAAATAGTCACATAAGTGAATGTCTTAGTGAAACAAGAAAATGTTTGGACTGTGAATATAAGGACACAAATCAAGTAACTAGAAAGGAAAAATTAAGGGTTTTTTTAACAAAATGGAAGCAAAAATTGGCCTCCCTAAGAAATATCAAAAGGTAAAATGTTTTAAGTGTTTATTGAATGGTCATTATAAAAATAGATGTACCTAGGGGAAACCTCTAGAAGAGAATCTGCAAGGTGTTATGTGTAACAGTTATATTGCTACTAATGGTGAGACTACTGATTAAATGGGGAAGGAAAGAGATATTATGTAATATAATGAGGTATCCTTCTTATGGATTATCAATGAAGTGGAATAATTTATATTTTTAGGTATTTGGATTCAATAATTATCTTATATAAATGATTAAATATATGAGGATTGTTCTGTTTATACTTAGTTTTTACAAGTTTATGTTGAATGTTCTTGATGGATTAGTATGATGAATTAATGGAAAGGTGATTGTTGACTATGGTAAGGTAACCATAATATGTTACGTATGTTAAAATATTGATGTTATGATAACTTTATGTGGGATATAAAAAAGTAAATTGGATGGTAATGAATAACTTGTAAAAATTGAGGACTTTTTGACAAGTAGTTCTTTCTATCATGGATGAATTTTGAAAGTTCTTATATTTATGGATTATATCTTGTAATATATATAATAAGGTAGAATGTATGTTTTCTTGAAGGATTTATGGTACTTCAGGTTGATACCATGTTCCAAGATAAATTATCATGAAAAAACTCATATGTTTGGAATGTAACAACCAAGAGCTATTTTTTTGATATATGGGGGGATCAATGTTAAGTGGTTTCATGACCTTCTATAGAAATTTTTGGATTTTAAAATTTTAGAAGGGTTATAAGGTTAAACATTCAAGAAATTTTTGTGTTAAACTTTGGAGGAAGTATTAATGTATTGAGAGCCTTTTTAAATCCTTGGTTAAAAGTATTTTTAGTGATTAACCATATTTCATGGATGTCCATTATATTTATTTTGGAAATTATTTCTATGTGGTTTGAGAAATGGATATCATGTATGTTGAGTGACAACCAATCAAGTAAATAAGGACCATAGGTCTTGAACCCATGACTAATGGATGATAAGGGTTTCACGCCAAAAACTAGCCTATGCAGTGTCCTGGCTAATGTATAATTATTTTTGATGAATACTTATTTATGATGAAGTAGTATTGTTACTTTTTAGGTTTATATATTAACATAAAAAAGCACATTGATTTTTAATAATACTTATAGATAAATACTTATAACTTTTATTTTTTTATGGGACTTAAGATCTGATAAATGTGTATTTTAGTGCTTTAAGCATCAAAGTTAATTTTTTTACATCCATTTCATGAAGCAGTGGATGAATTATAAATAGTTAAAATTACTACCAAATAAAGAAAATTTTTATAGAAATATATCAATTATTTATATTTCTTTATATTATTTTTCCATAAAATAATTACTGAAAGATATAATAATGATTAATAAAATGTTGTCCTAAAATCTTTATCCTTGTTGAACTGATGTCCATATAAATAATTATAGATTTATGACATTGAGGACCTCAACATTTATTTAATCATTCACTTGTTTTTTATTTATGAACTCAATCAATCCCTAAAAATATTTATGGTTTCCCCCCATGTCCAATATTTACTCCCAACCTATGTTCTCATATTTGTAAACCTAGTTATATGAAACATCGGGTAACCATTAAGGTTCCAACTTTCCCTTTGTAAGGTAAGTTTTAGTATTCCTCTTTAAGATGCGGGTTTCTGTTAATAAAAATATCATTTATAAAACCTTTGTTAACGCAGAATAATTTCATTGTAGAAATTCATTTATAAGGGTTTTAGAATGTAACACCTTTAGATTTTTTAAATTATTTTTTTCGAATTAATTTAACCTTTTTGATATTTTTTTATTTCATCCAACACTAAAAAAAGTTTATTTTACATTGAATCACTATATTTGGATTGAATTTTATGAAACACCATGGTAATTATTCACTAGATTCAAAATAAATTTTAGCTTTCTTTCCACATAACACTGAGGATAGCTTGTTTTACATGCAATAATGACTTTCCTCAATGTTCTGTGAAACACGGAAGAATGAGTTTTACCAAAAATATAATATATTATTTAAATTTTATTATGATAAGACATAAAATAGATGAAAATTTAGTATTTATGAATACTATTAAATAATTTATGAAATTATATGGTTTACACAAATATTAGATAAATTCATAGGTAAAAAATTAATTAGAAATTAATATGGAAATCAATTGAATATTAGAGGAAATGTAATTGTTATTCTCAAAAAGATATTTTACCATAAAAATTAAATTAAATTAAATTAGTGAGATATATTAAGGTAATATATATTTTATATATTCAATAGACTATTTTTTATATTCATTCAATATATTTTATAGATATAAGATAAGAAAAAAACAATTTTATGTTTAAAAACTGATATTTTTATAAAGGTAGTTTTACATCATTTTAATTGAGAACACATTTTAAATCCAAATTCATGATCTCTAATAGATTTAATATTTAAAAATTAACTTCATCTTTGAAATAGTGAAATAAAAATCAGTTTAGGATAATTTTTGGCATTTTTCTATAAGGTTTCATTTCTTAATGAATAGTTAAAAATATTGAATTTCAATTAAACCCATCATTTTATTTTTCTATAAGGTTTCATTTCTTAATGAATAGTTAAAAATATTGAATTTCAATTAAACCCATCATTTTATTCTAACTAATTTATAAGGATAAATTATATTTTGAATTGGTTTATAAGATTAATTATATAATATTTTTATAAATTAATCCAATTTAAGTCATGGGAACTAATTTCACAATGAAATTGGCTATAGAAACATAGATAATTTCTGATCATTTTTACTTTAAAAACTCATAGTGTCATCCCATCAGCGACATCAATTTTAAATTAATTTCTAACACTTATATGTTTGGAATTTGGAAAAATTAATTCCTTATTTTTAATTATAATAATTTATAATTTCTATTAATTTGAACATAGTTTTTTCGAGAAAAATTATTATTGAATGTAATTATAATCAATTACATCGATCAATGTAAAAATAATATTACATAAGGACTATACCTTAAATTTAAGACCAAAAACAACCTAGACACTTTTACAAGATCAATTTTAGGGAAATATTTCTATCCTATCATCCCTTGTATCTAATTTTTTCAATTTTAGGATCCACTTTACATGTGGACAATGTGTATCAAATTCCATTTTCATAATATTACAAGAGTGACACTCCTCGTCTACTTTAAAAAGGAATCATAACCTCCCAAATGCTCACACCTCTCAAAAAAAATTGGATCAAACAATATATACCCAAATATCTCCTAAAAATCCCCACCCTCATCCTATAATCCCCCAGTTTGAAGGAAATCAATACATAGAATCCCTTTCGTGAAAACCAAAAGGAGTTACCCAAATAAGAGGCAACATTCTTCCTCATGTTCATTAATATTATTTAAATTATACTCCCCCAAAATACATATTATTAAATTATTTTATAAAAAAATTATCCTAAATATACTAGGATGTTGATATGCTAAGGTTTCATCCTAAGACTACACACAGTACCATCTAATGGGTAATGAACATTCTGTGTAAGTGTACACCAAAGTATCACCTCATAAAACAATGATTGATTATTTTTATATTAACGTGTCTCATGGTAGAAATTATGATGGAAACTCTATTTATATATATGATAAATTTTTTTATTATGAATTTATACTTATTTAATCTATTTAAAACACATATCTTTATACTTTACATTTTTTTGTAAATACAAAAATTTCATTTGAGGAAGTGTTCGCTTCCGCCCCCTCAAAGCGTTGTGATTCATTAACACGCTACATGGAATGTATTAAGGATTTTTTTAGTGAAATTATATGATATATATGTATGTATATGTATATATGTATATGTAATTTATTTATATTAATTCAGTACGAATATTAAATGGAAACAATGTTCATGTGTAAGTATGACCTACCGTATCCATGAACAGTGTATTCCATTTCATACATCTATATTATATAGAATGATGTAATAAAAATATACTAAATATGAATAAATATTTATATCTTGGATTAAATTATATAAATATTTTTATAATTAAAAGGAGAAAAGTTATAAAAAATTAAGACACATGTGAAGAACAAAGCATATATTACCCAAAGTGAAACCTCAACATTGAATTACATACAATATAGTAATATAATGTCATAATAATACCATAACATTAATTATATATATTAATATGGTTTTATGATATATCTATAATAAACTTATAGTTTTTATAATGGAGGTTGGTATGAGTATTATGAGATTCATGACACATGGTTTGGGGATTTTTTCTAATATTTTTTTTCATGAGATACATACTCTATTCACCAGCCATTGATATTTTGTTTGTGTATACTTCACAAGGATGTATTTAATTATTATTATAATTAAATTTATGGGTATCTAAAAATTAATTCTATGATCTTTATTTAATGGAGTTAATGTTTCAACATCTACCAAATCAGTAATACATTTTTATCTCAATTTTCCTTCTTCGAGACACATGTTTTATAGTATACCTAAATTCTCTTTCAAGGTTTGTATACATACATTTTACATTTTATATTAATAATATGCTTATTTTAATTATATTTTAATATTAATGTAAATTTATTTTCTAACATGGAGTGTATGATCAGAATTACAATGTTTTAAGAGTTCGCTGAAACAATCTCATTGTTTTTTGAGAGTGTTTATGTTTGTGATTCTTTTGATGAAATATTATGATAAAAATCACAAAAAAATTATTTAATTTTATTCTCATTTTTTTATTCATAACATATTCATGTATTGGAACAATTTTTGTAATACTTGTAACAAAATATAGTTAGGAAGGTTTTTTTATGAAATCCAGAATTTACCCACTCTTCCGTAAGAAGTTTATGTTCCTTAAAAACCATGTTCTCTAAAAGGTTTTCCAAGAATATTGTACTATTATCCTATAATATTTAGAAGAAATTTTTTAAATTTTTGTGTTTTAAATTTTTTTTCAAATGAATATTCTTGTCACTTTCCAAACAAGGTATTCTTCTCAACATTTACATTACAAAATTAATGTTCTTCTTACCTCATACAACATGTACAGATTTATCTACCATTATTTATATTAAGCTTCCATTGCATGTTTAAAATTTTAATTTATAAGATTTTTTAAAAATTAATTTCAATGAAATGGGTTTGAAAAATATTTCATGATTTATTTATAAGTTTTCAAATTATTTTTCGTAAAAAGTGTTTTTCAAAATGTTTTTAATATTATTCTATATATTTTAAGGAAAATGGTTTTACAAATATTTTCATGATTGACTTATTTGTTTTCAAGTAAATTATATTCAATTTTTGCCAATATTATTTTATATTCATTAAAGGAAAATTTTTTACAAAATGTTTTCAGACTTTTTAATAATTTTTCATGGAAAATTATTTTCAAAATTTTTTCAAACTTATTTTATAAATTTTCAGTGAAAATGGTTTTCAAAATGAATTCAAGACTTATTTATATGTTTTCAAAGTATTCTCGAAGAAATAGTTTTATAAACATTTTTAAGATCATTTTATATGTTTTCATGGAATATGGTTTCCAGAACATTTTCAAAACCCCTTTATATGTTTTCATAGAAAATGGTTTCCAAAAGTTTATTAAATATTTAATTATAAGAATTTATGTTTATTTTAAACAAACTGGTTTTCAACTGTTTTTATGTTTTAAAGATCATTTTTTCAATGATGAAAGTACAGTTTCCTTAATTTATTATTTTCAAAATATATTTCCATGTCATTTTTAATCTAATATGACATCTATTAATGATACTCATTACCCTATAGGAAATGATCTAACAGTTAGAGTCATATTCATTTTTGATTGTTTAATGTTTTGGTGGAATGGTGCTTATGAAACCAGTTTTTATTCTATGGGTTATATGCTTTTTAAACCTACTTCCTATCATGGGTTATTCTTAGATAGTTATGAAACCTATCTTTTTTTCCATAGGTTAAGATATTATTACATGTTTAGGAGATCCATTTCATTTAATGGGTAATGATATGATTTTTTATGATTTTTGTCTCATAAGTATGTTTGATTTCATTAAGATATGGGCGGGACCAATATCTCCCTCCAATGAATTGGGTAAATATTTAGATCTAATGAGATATAAATGGATGGAACCAGTTATGAAATTTGTTCAGTATTACAGGGATGGAATGAGAAATGAACTCGAATCAGTATTACCAGGCTGGAACAAGGGGTGAACTCGGTTGGGTAATATATGGTTTGAACTAGTTGTGAACCCGATACAGTAAATACATTTGTCTACTAAGATGGATTTAGAAGAGAAACCTTGATTACTATGGGGATTAATATATTTTATTATGTGTTTACCATATTTTCATGTTTTATTCTTATGTTATGCATTCATGGATTATATTCTTTATTTCTTATAATTCATATCTTAAGAACATCCAAGATTTATTCCTTGATTCATGTTTATGATATTCGATATGCAGGGTATGATCATCTATTTTAATGATCATGTTCTAACACTTTTATTCTCACGGTTATGAAAATGTATCTCTATTATTTACCTATACTGAGAATCTGAGCTCAACCATTTCTATGTGTGTTTCCCATAGTTTTTTAATATTTTTATTATGTTTTATGTGTCTAGGAAATGTTCTAGTCAATATAAACCTAGTGAAAGATGATGTAGCTCGTTTGTGTACCCATATTTTTATTTTGTTGTTTCGAAAGACACTATACTAATTTGTTATTTGGGCATATTTTTATTTAATGTTATAAGTGTTCCTCAAAATATTTGTAATGATAATATATAAAAAGAGTGGTTCGCTATTCTTAGGGTTACCAATTATGATCTATACATGTTTTCTCAAGTGATAAAAACATTACCCAATGCATTATATGATAATATAATTCTGTTCCATCTAGTAACAATCATATCATTTACATGCATTTATGTTCTATATATATCATACATTATAAGATCATATTTCATCTCCTTTAATCCCATGATTAAGGAGTGTGGATTTTATATGTGGATGTACCAAATCTATGGAGTATAGGTACAACTAGGTGAATACCCTTGAGTATAAATTGTAATTATTATTCATAACATAATAGGTTGTCATAGAACATCATGATATAATTTTGGTTGCATAATGGGTGTAAATAAAGGTTCCTGGAAGAGATTAAAGGGAGGGAAAAGTGGTATCTCTTCACAAGGGAATCATAATTATATTAAATGGATGTGTGAAAATAAAATTCAACTATAATAATTGGGAATCAAATTTCTTAATATAAATAGAGTTCTTGAATGGAAAAGAAAAGAGAGGGAGGTAGCCTTAAATCAACAAAGTCATGAATTTGGTAAATGTTATAATGAGTGGGAATAAATAATATCTCATTCTTATAATATCAATTTTAAAGTAATGGTATATTTATAAACACATGAAAATATAATCTATTGAGATTTAAAAGTATTAATACATGGGAAGTACTTTAATGAAGATGAAGGGGAGGAGAATCCATTACTTGGGAGTTTCCCTCTAAAATATTAGAAGGTGCATCATAAGAGCATGGGAACACCTTTGGTTATATTTATAGAGGTATAATGTGAGTAAATTCATACATAAAGTATTTCTAATAAAGATGATATGGAGGTCGTATTGGTATTTATAGAAAAGGGAAAATTACTTATTAATTTATAAACATAAGTTTTGGACTCTAAGTAAAAAAAAATAAGAACCACAAATATTTCCATAATTTCATCGGAATTGAAGTGATTTACAAAATTTTATTAGGTTAGGAACAAAAATAATTAAAATAATACCATCCATTATGTGTAAGTGAGTCATGTTCGTAAATATTTTTTTTTAAATAATGTAAATATAATATAGGGTTTAGACGAAACAATATAGGTTGGTTAAAAAATAAAATTACTTTAAAAACCTATAATTTTAAAGGGAAAAATATTTTTGGAAGACCATGAATATTATATATTTTATTACATCGCAGTTTTCAATATGAATCCAATCAAATTACAGTGTATTTATACGATTTCTAGTTTCTACCAAAAAATTTGATTATCTCTAAAACTTTTGAAAAAAATTCCTTTGGATAATTTTGGAATGATGATTCTAGAAATGGTACTTATTTTTCCAAAATAATTTTATTCAATATAGTAATTTAAAATTTTAAATAAAATTACTTATTTATTGAAACGACAATAGTCTTTACATAAAAAAATCCTTTTAAGCCTTATATAAATTGAAAGTTACTTCATTAAAATATATTACCATTTATATACAAATAAAATTTATTTGTAATATTGTTTCATTGAAATAAATTTTATTCCAAAATATATAGTTTATCATTAAATATAATTTCAACAGAAATTGAATGTTTTCAAAAAAAATTAGGTTTCTATATATCAAAATCTATTTTTTATTATACTCATTCTATAATCAAGTGTATAAAATAATAATGAAAATGGGATTAGTATAACATTTATTTTATAATTAAAAATTTAATCTAAGAATTCGCACTTCTAGGTTCTATATAACTAACCCCTTATTATAGTAGCATACAGGCTATGGGTGAGGTGTGTTATTTTTGAACTTTTTTAGGGGTGGTTAAAGAACATAGATTCGATGGTGATCTATATAAGAATGAAATTTTATTTAAAATGTTTCTACTCATTTTTCAATAATTGGATCTCATATTGGGCTTGATGAAGGGGGAATCTCCCATATTACAGCTCCCTTTGAGGAACAATTGAATGAGCCTCATAAAGTATAGAACTTCTATTTAAGGTTATCACTTCTTCATTCTATATTTATTTTATTTTATTACAACCCATAATATATAATAATATGAACAACCACTATTTAATGACTATATTACCAATGGTCATGATGTTTAATAGTATTTATTATTAAAATAAATATAATGGAAATATTCTATAAAATTATAATATAAAAAATAAAATAATGTGCTTGTGTTTTCTATAACAATATTATTTAAGTATGCATATATTCATTCAGAAGTGAATTGCATTTATAAATGTATGGGTTATTACATTCACTGGCATTGTAGAGTCGATTTGAATTTATATATGGTCCTGATAATGAATTTAAACATATTTTGACAGCATATATTAAAGCACATGATAATAAAAATATTTATATATATATATGTGGACGGTGATCAAAATGATAAAAATTTAAATAATAATAATAAATTGATAAGAAAATAACAAAAAAATTATTATTATTATTATTATACATACATATATATATATCTTTGTAAATGTAGAAATGTATATAATTTTAGAGAGGTATACAAATATTATATATGAATATTAAAAATTAATCAATTTCACATATATCATGATAGTTATAATTTCAAGGGAATTTTGGTCTATTTGAGTGCCTTTTTAACCATTTTAAAAAAATGGGTGTCGAGATGGATGATGTCCTAGTTTGAAATTTTTTTGAGGACATTTCCTTGACTAATTTCAAGATTAAAACACAAATTCACCCAATGTTCTTCACTTTTGTGCTATGAAGTCAAAAAATATTATATTATGATTTTGGATTAAAATGTGTTTGTGGGTTATTTAATGAAATTATTAAGTATAATGCTAAAGTCTCTTCTGCTGAGACCAAGAGGCTTGGGAACTATTATGATGATTACATATGATTACTATTTATGATACTATATGAGTTTTTGAAGTGTTTCATGGTTTCATACCTATGATTCCTCTTCACCTATTTCCATAAAGGATAGTGTGTACAAAATGAAATTTAGTGTTGATTATGGATCATAATTTATGATTTTATGTTTGTTAATGACTGAATTTTAACAAAAGTGGATGAAATTTGTTGATGTGTTGTAATTCAGACAATGAGATTACAAAATTGATGTGACTTTGTTTACAATCAGAGGATCTCATATTTATAATGGATATGAGGATGAAATGATAGTGGATATGATGAAAAACCTATTATGAATATGATAATTATTTGATGATGAATGGGATTACAATTACAATTTGAACATTAATAGTGATGAGGATTGTAATAATAGTTGTGACTATAGTAATGACACGATGGAATGGGTGGTATGGTGAGGGAGGATATATTTAGCTCCTTAATATTATCTAAGGTGTTTATATATATTTTTAATTATGAAAAATATTTTTGGGTTATGTTACGTAAATGCAGTCACCCAAGTGATCTTTCTTAGGTGGTGATTAGTTTGACGACTTTAGAGTTCTTATACCTCAATATTTATATGTATTGTCAAACACTTACTCTTATGTATAAGGGATGCATATGTATACATATATACACACACACAAAAAGATATATATATATATATTTATATATATATATATATATATATATTCACACAAACATTAAACACACACACAAATTTTTTTTTGATGTGGGAATACAATTGAGAGTGTGACCATACCATAAGAGTACAACCCTTATTCCATTCCTTGACATTTGAGTACCAAAAAAGATTCTAGTAAGACTATTTTCACACACTAAACTTTATTTTCTTTTTTATATGTTATATTTATTATCCTTTATTTTTTATCATTGATTTATAGGATGTAATTATTTAATATTTTTATGTAATGAGAGTTTATAGCATATTTCATGGTTTTCACACATTTATAACAAACCATGTGACAACCATGTAAGTGTGTTATATATATTTAGATATATGTTTTAAATGGTTTTAATAATATTTTATAGACAATTCATCTAAGCTATTCATTGTTCCTAAGTCCATTCAGTGAGACTCACAAGGTTAGAATCGGGTTTTCCGTGATGTGTGAACAGACCATATAGTTTGTAGAGATAACTAAAAAGTAGTAATTACCATTATTCTTGTCTATGATTTTAACAAAAATTTCACCTATCCTCTTCATTGAGCTCACATGGCCCATATGACTCTATCGCTTAGATTTCTCCATATATATAGAGATTCTCGAGGTTTTTTTAAGATTTTATGCCATTATATCACGTTAATCCATTCTTGACTCCTCCTAGTCTTATTTAAATTAATTTTATCCTTTTACTTTCTAAACTGAGAATGGTATGATGACCCAAGGTTTCTCTAATATAGAATTTATTTGTGTTCTTAGACAATTTAAGGATACATGTGTTCTTATAAGGTTCTTTTTCTGCATTTTTTGGAGATTTAGCACCATACATCATGAAAGTGACATGGTTGACGTAGGTTACACCATTATTGAACATTTAAAATTAAATTAATTTAATAATTATATGTTTTGAAAATAATTTTATGTTCATTTAAATTTATAATATATGTATATTTATATATCAAATGAATTTCATTTAACTTAATTTTCCCCTCACAATTATTTGCTCAAAATCTACTTTTATAAAAATTAAGAACACCTAGTTCTTGATTTAATATTCCAACAGTCTCCTTCCAAAATGGGTTGATTATGAAAAGGGATTTTAATGGTTTTAAAAAATAATTTTATAGATTTTATTTGATGGTGTGAATGGATTTCATGATCTTTTTATCGTTTTATTTCAAAAAGACGATTTTCTAAACAAATTTTCAAACTGATGTGTTGAAGGCCTTATTGTCACATTCTAAAAAGGATTTATAAAGTATAACGAGTTCTTGAAGTGTTTCACATGTTTTATTTGGATTGAAAGAACGAAATTATCCCTATTATTGTACATGTTAATATAGATAAATTTTATTGAGGAAAAAGATGACCGCATCTTTTTTGGGTATTTGGGAAAGATATTGTGTTATAGTTCCTAAAAAAAATTCCTTTTATCTTTCATTGTTTGATATCCCACCCAAATATTTATATAATGGGAGAAAAATTATTGTTAGATGGGATGCCCAAATACATATATTTCACTAATGTACAACTTTTCTCAAGTAGTGACCTCGAGTATGAGTTTTTTGTGCTTTAGGGAGTTTTCCCATTAGCTAATCCTCTTATAGAAATATTAAGTGTTGGTGTCATTGAGTTTTATCTGGAATTTTCATCACAAAGGGTTTTTTAGAACCTTGGTATATATTTCTAGAGAACCTGGGTATTCCATGATCTTTCATTTTTTATTATATCATGATGGCTATGGACCTTTTATTTTGTAATGGTTGTCTTAAGACTGTTCATATGTTATTATTTTCTTTTTTTTGTTTTGTAAAATGGGTAAATAGTTTCTCCATAATTTTAAATTGAAAAAATATATGATACTGTGGTATTATTCCATTGTACATGGGTGTTTTTGAAATTAATTTTCTTTTTGGAAAAAATTTATTTCTTATAGAAACTAATTCTACCATTTATAAGTTTTAAAGGACTGTTTTTCTAAAATTCATTCCACCTTTACTTTTAAAGTGAATGGTTTTAAAATGGTGAAAACTTATTATTCATTTTTAATAAATGTCAAAAGTTTAAATTTACATATATATTTCAAAATAAGACTGAAATTTATTTCTTTTTAAATGAATCTCATGGGGAATCGGTAGGTTACCTACAAGTATTTTTTCTTAGTACTAAAATATTACATTCTTATTAGGACTTAATAAGATGAATTAAATGATACTTTAGGTCATGGTTTGGTTGTTTTGGTGGGTACAAGTTATGCTAATTCATCTGGCACATGGAGATGGGTTATTGTAGTTATTTTATTCATTTTGTATTTTGGATTTTATTTTTTATTTCTCCTTGTCAGAACCGATAATATATATTTTATTTTTGTTTATGTTGGTGTTGTATCAAAAATTTTGTTTTATTTATATTATTTTTTTTTATTTTCTCTATTTTCCTTATTATTTTTTATGAGTTATGTTCATTTTCTTATTCCATTAATGGATATTCTGATTATGGTTACAAATTATTTCAATGGTGAAACATTACAATAAATGGAATGCTATTAATGTAATTATGGGTGAAATTCTGGTATTTTTTTATTTCTTTATTGAGAAAAAGAATTACATTAAGTGATTTAGGAATTCTTAGGTACTAGCTTATATCCAATCAGTATCAGGAAGACCCTTTTCACTTTATAGAGAATCGACCTAATCTAGCCTATGATTTCATTTTGGAAGAACTAGATGATCCTTTGGTTCTTGATTTGGTTTCATTAGTGGATGTATGCTATGATAATTTACTTGGAACATGGATTTTTGTTCATGGGGTTATTATTATTATTTTATTTTAGTTTTTATGTTGTATTCTTACATGATGGAGTATCTACTTTGGATTTTTTTATGTTGTTATTGCATCACTATTTCATTTTTATTTATATTGAGTTGTATTAGGGGTAAAGTTTCAACCATTTTTTATTTATAAGTTATATTAATTTTCTTATTCCATGCTTTGATATAATAATTATTGTTTATTTTTTATTTATATGTGACAATATTTCAATATATGGAATGGTCTTACCATAATTTATTGTGAAATTTACTTGGTTGTTTATTTCATTATCAATAAATTGTTTTCCCTAAAGTGATTCCAATATTACCATTCATTATTTTTCAACCTGTAGGGATAGAAAATTATCAGTGGGTCTATTAATATACTAGGATAGGTGAAATTATCATTCATTTAGGGTATGTTTATTGTAAATGATATCATATCCTAGGTTCTTTAGAGTTCCTTGGTTCAATATCACCCTTGTTATTTGGTGAATTTTTTATAATGGAGATAATATCGTCAGAATTCATGTGGTTAGTCATGAGTAGGTTCCTCATCACCACTTAACAAGAGATGCATGAGTTACTAGGGATATTCATGATGTGTGAGTCTCAAATTTCAGTTTTTTTTGTTTTTTTTTAGATTTTTTAATTTTTCTTCAATTATTTATGTTTTTTATGAAGATTTTATGAGTCATTTGGTGAAGATCTAATTATTAGAGTCAAATTTGGAAGGAATATAGGTCATTCATGGTTACTATGAATGGTTTTGGAAAAATTATAATAGACCATTCAATCTAGGATTGGATGGTTTCTTTTGGGACTCAGACAGTTATCCCATAGTGTTGCTGAATATAGGACCAAACCATACACAACAATGAATTGTATAGATTTTTTTGTCCTTTAATGTTCCAAATGGTTTTCATTATGCATCAATGTTTATTTGATAGTAATTAAAGTGTTTCCATATATTCATGAAATTTTTCAGGGTTAATTTATATTGTAATGTTTAAAACTAAAACATTAGTTTTATTTTTTAAGGATATAGAATTATTTTATGGTTTATAAAGGTGGCAATCAAATTGGATTGAATTTTTGAAATGGTTTGACCTTAATAGGATGTGATAAATGTTTTATGAAAATTCATGACATGATTTATAAAATTTCATTAGTATCTTTAGGAATTGTATTATTAAATATTCTTAAAAATATGGAATTTCATATTTTGAATTTGGAATTGTGTGTGCACTTGTGAAGGATTTATTTTTAGTTAAAGTGATTATTTTATTAATATTTTAATTCAAAATTTAAACCCTTCAACTTTTATCCTCCTAGAATCACCTCCCACATTAAAAATATTTTGTTCACAATTTGTTTGTATAAGGCCTTTATTTCTAAGGATACATACCAGGAAAATTCATTCCCCTGAAGATGGTATTGTTAACTACTTATCCTTTCCTGTGAATTATCTTCTATGATGTTCCCACCTGAATTCCACTTAAACAACTTCATGATCTAATGGAAAAATGGCCTCAAGTTCACCTCCATATACAGAAAACACTGATATATAGTAGAGATGGCATAGAGTGTGTCTAGGGGGAGACAATTCCTTCTGGTCAGAGTAGCACAATAGTGTAATCAAGATATAAATAAGTAGTGGTAGCATGTTAATAATTGAAAAGGCAGTAGAAGAACATATAAAACACATGATTAGTAACCCTCTATAGAAGAATCATGATATAAACATCCAAGTACTAAATTATAATAAAAATAGAATGCAAAATTATTTCAAAAGAAAATAATTTCTTGTCTCTACAAAATAGAGAAAATAAGTATAACTGATAGTAGGAAGTTAATATAGTACATGGAACCCAAAATATACAAAAAGGCTAAAATCTATCCAATCATCCATAACTCTATCCGAATAATCTTCAACCAATATATCATCCCATTTCATACAATAAGTCACATATCCATTATAGGATGCTTCCCCTTATCTACAACTTTCAAGTATATATTCTTCATAGGTACCATCGGTGGTACAAATAGTTTATGAGAAAAACTTAGTAATCCACCATCAATGGCTTCTATAAATATTCTGTATGTGTATATAATATAGAAGTTAGTATATATAATAATGAAAAACTGTAATAAAACCTATCAACGGGTCAAATTTGGTTTGTGAAGGACACCGGGTTGACAATACTAGCTTTGGCCCATGTCGAAATATATCTGAACAAGTAACTAGGGTATATAATTTACATTATCATAGTAGTAAGGGATGTCATGCCAAATATAAAAATAATAGGGTTTTTTTTTCTAGTATAACAGTATTGGGGTTCCATGTCTGGTTTCACATTATAGGGATGCCATTCATGGTTTCATAGTATAGGGACACCATGCCTGGTATCACAGTATAGGGATGCTAGGCCCCATGTCACTGTATAGGGATGCAACACCCTGTATCAAAGTATAGGGATGATATGCCTGATATCACAGTATAGGGATTCCATTCCTGATATCATAGTATAGAGATTCCATTCCTAAAATCACATTAATAAAAAGGAACACCATTACAATATAGATATAACTTTCATAAGGTTCATCATTCCCATTTATAATAATTGACTAGGGACACCATGCCTATTATAATTCCTAATTAAATCAACAACCTAATTGGCTTTTAAAATATTTAAAATAATTTTAAAAAGTGTATAAACATTGTTCCATTTAATCATGTGATGTTGTCATACCACTCACATTCCATTCAAATCATTATAATTGAGAGTGGAATTAACAATACTATGCCACTACATTCGACTAATATCAATATGATTTCAAAATTCTCAAGTAATTCCAAATGCACTAATATGGTCTTTGGATATAAGTCTGTGGAGTACAAATAGGCATATGGAGGGAACCCCCAAAGTTTTGTATAACTCTAAAGTGGATGACCTCAATTTAAAATGTGTTTCAAAAAGTCATTAGGTTCCATGCAGCAAAACCAATATAAGAAAGATTATATTTTGGGAAAAAGTATGATGATATCAGAATTTGGAACATATCACATGTAATAAAACATCAAGACATGAATGTATAAGTACAAGACCACTAAACATAATCTTTTATTACTCTCTTCATTCTATATTGGCCCATTTTTAGGCCTATATCGAGAGAAAATAGAATAATAGATGAACACCCTAGAAATAGGGAATATGAGCCAGCATCAAAATAACATCCTCAAAGAAAATAAAAATAGAGAATTAATCCAAAGTATTTTATATATTACATGCAGGAACAGTTCTATAATGAAACACCACATGAAGGAACATGATCAAAAGATATGAAAAGGGGGATTTGGAAGATCCAACATCTAGAAAAGGGGATACCCTATCCTATAGAGGAGAAATGGCAGGAGGGGTTATGTTTAATTAGATTTAAGGTGAAAGAATAATGTTCCCCAAAATATCTAGGTTACATGGTCTGGAAAAATGGTTATCCAAGTCATGTTGCAACTTTGTTCCTCCAACTGTCTAAGGAGGTACTCTGCACGGTTTCATGCGCACTAGAAGGCCATTTCCTTAATCATTACCCAATCTTAAGTTTTAGAAAAGAATTTAATTTATTTCACATTGAGTATATTTTCAGGTTTAGAGTTTTAAAGAGTTAGGCCATAATTATTTCGTAAACAACCTTAAGAAGAAAAATCGGTCACTTCCAAATAGTATCCATTTTTTCACCAATGTAAACCCTTTTAAAATAAAATATTATTTATTTTTGAGACAAATCATCACTTATTTCATCATGTAATATTCTTTTTTCCTTTCCAATCTCAAGACTTTTGAAAAAATATTTAAAACTAGGGAAAATAATAAAAAGTTCAGTAAGGGACCTAAAAAATAAATAAAACCATTATTCTAGTTAAAACATGGTAACTCATTTAATGTTATTGGAGAAAATGAAACAAAACATTTTAATATAAATAACACTCTTTCTTTTTGCTAAAATACAAAAAAATAAATCCATTATCAAGGAAATTAAAAATCATTTTGGTAATTATAGATTTATATAACTAAAACCCTTTCAAACCTATTTCAATTGGAATATCCACATGCTCGACATCCAAATTAGAGATCTATAATGGGGATCAAATTTCGTATAAGCTTTATTGGGCTCACCCGTGAGCTATAATGAGGCTCATCCATTAATATATGAAGTAACAAGATCACCTGTGAGCTATAATGTGGATTAACCCTTCTTATAAGCTGTGTCGGGCTCACCCATGAGATATAATGATTCTCAACCCTTGTATAATCTATAACGGGCTGACCAATTTCATATAATTCTCAAGTACTAATTCATGGATACAACATGTTAATCACAAAATCCTTTTAAAAAACTCTTCTAATCCTATATGAAAAACATTTTCATATATAAATACCATTTTATTTTAAGAAAAAATTTTCAAAACCAAGACACCCAATAAAAGGAATAGGTAATTTCATTTCCTTTTAAAATACCTTTAGACTTATAGATGAAGACAAATATCATATAATTTTTATGGTAGTAGTGAATTCATTTTCGTCGTAAATTTAAAAGAAAACATTTCTTTTGTCATTTCATAAAGAACATAAAACATTTCGTATTGAAAGATTCCTTCTTAAAAAATTGATGAAAATTAAAAATAGACATAAACTTTCATGTATAATCATTTTATATCCGTATAAAATAATATGTAAATTAATATCATGATGAAAAGGATTTGATAATTAAATCTTTTAATGTTCAAGGTGTCTCATACCACTTTGAACATTTAAATATTAATATCCATGAATTAATACATTTACCCAAACCATAAATAAAATTAATATAGATAAGATATGGATATTAAATTTCATATCAGATGTATATACACTTTATAAAAGAATAAAGCTTCATATTTTCACGAAATTTCTCAATGAAAGAAGGTTGAGACGAAACCCTATACCTTAAGTCTAAATCATCGTGTACACCCTTTATATTTCAGAATAATAAACATAGGGTAATTAATTAATTTCCTAAGAACCATTATAATGATTATTATTCCTTATATATGACTATTATCATATAATAACAATTACCTAATTAATTATGTTCACATCAAGAATTTTTTCGATAGTCGGTACTCGAGTTGAAAATGAACTTGGTAAGATATAAATTTTCCATTAGGTCATAAGTCCATAATATTAAGAATAATATTAATGATATAATAATATAATTTTTATATCAATTATACCTTTAATTTCATTAATTAAATATGTATATGAAAAAAGGAACAATGTTACAATCATTGATACATTAAGCCGTACATACACATGAGTAACGACCTCTTTTTTTCATTTATCATTATGGAAAGATGGTAGGTACTATTTTTTCATCCAAAATTGATCATAACATAATTAATATAATTTAAGTAATTTAAATTTACTTATATATATATATATCACAAAACTTGTGTCGTGAATAAAAAAATTGCATCTCTTCGTGGAGGTGATAATTTCGACGTACGCACAAACAACATTATCATTTTTATGTGCATGGAAAGTAAGAATGTATCTGATTTATTATTATCTTATAAAAATTAATATTTCATGAATATCACATATTAACATTAATTCCACTGGTATAACCAGTCTCTAAAGACAGTGATGAAAAACAAACTATATCGGTCCGCAAGGTAGTAGTCTGTCGTACACACGAACGGAAAGTTCAATTCCCATTTGATGAAATTGGATATAGATTAAGGTGATGATATTAAAATTATAACATCCTTGTGTATTTAAGACAATTTATTAATTATCTTATCATGTTTTTAGGATATTTTAAGGATGTGGAAGAAAACTAAAATAAAAACACTTAAATAAAACGGATACCTTCTTTTCGGTTGATCACCTTTGAAGAACACCTTAACACCTCTAAAGAGGGTGTTCTGGAAAAAATAAGGATTCAGGAATGTGGGGAGGTGTTTTAGGAAGGTTTTGGAATAGATATTTTCTTAACAAATGTTTTTTTGATCTGTGAGTAATAGAGAGGAATAGGATTCTTTTTATAGTAGAGGGGAGGGGCACCATTGGAATTATTAAATGTGAAAAATTATTATATATTAAATATCATTTCCAAATGGCAAAAAAATAATTTATTTAGAATATAGGATGATTTTGGGATGAATTTTCACCATCAAATTGAAATTATACATTTTTTATTATTTTTTAATCATTATTATTTTTTAACCACTTTTAACTATTACCTCTTGATCATGTAATTTACATTGTGAGTGTTAAAATAATTACCAAATCATGAAAAATGACCAATGAATGAGTCATTAATGATTTTTTAGACATATATCATCTTTTTTTGATGAATATTTTATTTTTAGAAATTTTATATCATTTAGTTAAATATTTTATATTTTAAAATTTGAATTATGTCAATTTTGACCTTATTCATACTTCACTTTTTTTTAAAAACTCATAACAACATGATTCATTAAAAAAATACATTAAAAAATCCTAACATGTCATAGTATCCCTAAAAATTCATATATGGCATATAATATATCATATTTTATTTATTTTAATATTATTAATATCCATTATTTGATTCTTTCTTTAATAAATCTATTACTACATCATCTTTGTGTCACAATTAAAGTAAAGACTTTTATACCTCAAAATTATAAAAAAAATTACCATGATATAGGTAATATTTTTAGATATATAAAGGATAATTAAATTTAAAGATATACTTTGTATAACTCCATATTAAAATACTTTACTTTTTAAAAATACAAGTGTAATAAAAATGACTATTCATTGAATATAATATTATAAATGCATTAAAGTTATCCAAGTGGATCCAAGTGGTCCCAAAATAGACCCCAGTATGATCATGGCAAGGATACTCTCATAAATTTAAATTAAGAAAATTTTATGTTAGTTTTATATAATTATAAAATTAGTTTTAACTTTAATTACCTGATTGACCTTTAACCAAGGTAATAAAACTTATTACTAAAGTAACTAATCATAATGTAAAAAATAATAGAGAACTATTTTCTATATTTGGAACTTATTAATTAAAATATGGAATGCATTTTAAAAATTCTAATCATATAATTGGAATAAATTAATTAAAAATTAATCTCGTTGACAGAATAAGAAAATGGGTTTATTTAAATAAAAGGATCAAAAGTTCAGATAGTTTTTATATCCAATTTTATTTTGAAATTGATTCCAATGACCAAAATTAGATTATATGATAAAAATATAATTTAAATATTCTTTCAAAACAATTAAAATGACAATATAATTTTATAAATAACTTAGATGAAAAATAAGTTTTGAATTAAAATGCAGTATTTTTCACTATTCATTAAAAATGAATTTTATCATAAAACTACCAAAAAATTAAACATTGTAAAAAATATTTCTTAACCTCCAAATAATAAGTTCATTTTGACAAATTTAACTCATAAAAGTTACAAAAATAGGATTTAAAATGGGTTCTCTCTCAGAATATGATAAAACTGCATTTTTTTTAAAAAATACTTCTTTTATCGAAAAAAATTGAATTTTTTCTTATATCAGGTCTAGAAAACATATAAGATGAAATTTAAATATTAAATTTAATATATTAAATATATACTTCCAAAGTAAATCCATCAAGAGTGATTTTTATTATTTTATAAACTCACATAATTTAATTTAAATTATTTTTTCATAAAAACATTTCCTTTTATTTAAAAAGGGTTTTATCTTCATTTATAAATAAGTGTTCCAAAAATAAGTAATTATATACAAATATAAACTATATTTTCAAAAAAAAATACTTTTCATTCTTTCCATTTTAAAGGCTAGTTTATAAGGTAATATAATAATATTTAGTTGTTCGGTTATGTTATATGTGGTATATTATGTACACTATCGAATATAGTGTCCATTTAAAAAAAATCAGGGATGTTACTTGCAAAGTTTGGCTAACAATGTGAAAAAAGTTGCATCCCTCATCTAAAAATTGTAGAACATCTACATAGGTGTGCTTCCCAGGGTACAATGTCACAACCTGTCCCAGTGGGGCCCATTATGAAACTCCCCAAGTCCACCTCATTAGGATAGGGGTTGGTCACTAGAACCGAGTTGGCATATCACAAACATTGGAGGCAATTCCTAAGTACCTATACATATGCACACATATTTAAGCCCATAAAATGATGAAATCTAAAAACAATTGAATAGCCAATTATTGAATATGTATATATCCCACAACTAGAGCTCGATTTGAAGTAAAGAATATAATCATGGGAAAATACAATCCCATGACAAAGAAGTCTATAACACAAGTCCAACATTAAAGTAAAAGTATAGTAATACTATCTAAAATATATATTAAAACTCTTTGATCTGTCCAGTCTCACTAAGTACCGTCTGGTCCTAGTCCACCAAGAACTCCATCAAAAGGTCAATCACATGCACATGAAATGACACGTGTGGGAAAAGGTCATGCATGGGTGAGTATAAAAATACTCAGTAGGACACCCTGAAATAAAAAATCATAACACAAAATAAATATAGTCATTTATAAATAGGTATATATCTATAACACATATAAAAAGAGTATCTAGATATAATCAATCAATGAGACACATTCTAGAGGTAATCCAAAACCATTGTATAATAGTCTTGGATTAAAGATCAAAGATTCCATGAATCAATCATCTTATAGAACACACTCATGAGTTTGATAACATTGATGACGTCTATCTAAGAGGTACTAGTCATCTAATCTCTTCATGATAAATAATAGGTCGATTGTTCTGAAGAGAATAATGTACATAGATAAGGGTCACTACCAAGGCTGTGGGGTGATACCAAAAAACTCAATCAATATTAAAAATTCTATGTATATGATTGGTTCATGGGTGGTGATGGTCACATAAATACAAAAAACTCCTCCAAGGGAACAAATATGAAAAGAGGATCTCACTCTGGGCCTCTTAGAGGGATTCTAATGACTCTATAAAAGAATTCATGCTAAAGGGACCTTGATCATAAGAGTAGTAAATGATTGACACATACCTATAGGGAAAGGATAAAGGGAATTAACCCTAAAAAACAATCCCAATATATAGAGGATAAAAGATCTAGTCCATGTAAAAAATAGTACACAACATGTATAAGGGTTACACACTGTGTCCCTTGACCCCATGTTCTACCTGTGTAAAATGGCCCATTTCATTCAACTGTATCTATGTAGTACTACATGGAATGTTGAACACCAGTGTTATCTTCTGGTGTATCAGTACATGGATCCATCCCATGAACATATGCCCATGTACCAGTACGTTGCTTCTCCCATGTACCTAGTCTAGGTCCTATCATGTGAGGGAGTACATGTATTGTAGGTTACCCATGCACTCCACCCTATGGCAATTTACTTTCCACGATTAATGTAGAGGTACCCAGGAATGTCCACACATCATGGGACAGGGTCACCTAGCATGTGATCCTTATGTTTCTCCCAGAAATACTAGCTTATACCAGAGGCCCCACATAGCGTGTAGATCCATTTTACACGCCATGTTCTACAAGATTTTCTAGAATTCAAGATTCTTTCTAGGATCATCTTGTTCATCGCTCTAACAACTATTATAGAGAGTCGTTGCTATTAAATTATAGGGGGAGCCTCACCTGAGCCTTTCCACCACTAATCTACCACTTCTGGGTACTCAATCCACTCAGAATGCATGATTTTCGTCATTCTTCATTGTGTACTGAAGAATGTAAAATAAGCACCAATTATCATTTGATCTGCTACTACAACAACCATCACACCTATTTTGATTCAAACCACTGTTGGATCTAATATTTTTTATCACTGTGCCAAGAATCGGATCCATAATGATTGCTCATTCAAATAATCATAAAACCACAAGAAAAAACAAAGAACATTACAATGAATGGTTAATCATGGGATTAAATAACAAATCTTAACAATAGGAATGAACCTCAATCGATGTTCATGTTAATCTCAAGTTCATTTTCCTTAAAATGATAAATTAATAATCAATATTCATGAATAAATATCCTGAAAGAACCCTGCAAATAAACCAATCCTGCATAATGATCGATCCATTAGAAAATATATTGGTTTATTGGTCCAACTTCATTATATAAATAAATAACGGGGAATAAAATCATTAAAACACATGACCTACATTGATTCGGGTCAATTTTTATTGAAGGAAAATCCATTGTCATCCTCATTGAAAATATATGTTGAGTCCTACGTACATCGATCCTAGATTCACAAGTTCATCATAATTCATTAGAGAGGATTCTCTAGAGGTTCTCTCCAATAACACTCCATAGGTTCTATGGTAATGAAACTAAACATATATTTCTAACATAAATATCTATTTAGAAGATAAAAGTCCACTATTTCAAAAAAAGAGAATGAAATAAATTTATTAAATTTTTATATTCTCTTTTTCACTAATGATGAAAATTCTATAAATGACCCACGCTGACCAATGTTTTTCCATGGCTAGGGTAAAACTTGCAAAATGAACTCAATGATGCCCATAAATTTCTAATTTGGGTACCATATTAGGAGTTATTATACCTTTTCAAGAAAATGATTTTTACGGGATATTTAATATATTTAATATATTTAAATCATTTATTCTGGTCACACCAAGCCTTTGAATCAACCATCATATCAGCACCTAGTCTCAGAAATAATCAATATAGTATTAAAAACCAATATATAGAAAATATAAGTCATTAAATTCCCACCACCTTGGGGATTTATGTCCCGAAAATCCAAAAACAAAAGGTTACCCAAAATTACTAGGGTACTAAGCATGAATCTGAGCCTCCCACTCCCATGTGTTTCCCTAAAAATTCCCATGCTCCCACCGAACATGAACAAAATGAATCGATCACCCATGACGGATCCAATATTGAAGATCCAAAATCTCTATTGGGTACTCATCAAAAGTTTCTCCATCCTCAATAACCATCTTTTCCCAGTCGATAAAAAAAGATGGATCATACACGTACCTCTTCAGCTTCGACATATGGAAGACGTTGTGTACCCTGTATAACTGCAGAGGTAGAGATAAATAATATTCCACCTCACCAACTCTATATAGTATCTACAATGGGATGATGAACATCAAATATATCTTTCCACCACATCAAAATATCTGTAATTCACATCGAGGTGACACCTGTAGGAACACATGGTCTCCTTCCTTGATCTCGAAATGCCTATGTCACCTGTAAGAATTATAATTTTTATGGATATGAGTAGCCTTCATCCACTCCTATATGATCTTCTCCTTCTTTGTTTAATCTCATATGAACTTTAAGCCCGTGAGTGATGACTCTCGTGGGTAGGTGGAGCAAAGTGGTGACTCGTAGGGTCGCACATTCGAATACTAGAATGGTTCCATGCCAAAGGTGGAATAATAGCTATTATTATATGAATAATACACCATTGGTAGGTGATAATCCAAAATAAATGATATGTCCAACATGAAATCCCATAGCATGTCCTCCAAAACCTAAGTGGTTCGCTCAGTCTGGCCATCTGTTTATGGGTGAAATGTTGTACTCAAGTGTAACTGGGTCCCAAACACCTCTTATAATCCCTTCCACATCTGGGATATAATGTGAGCATCAAAAATAAAAATTACCATCGATATAACCCCATGGAGTCAGAATATCTCTTGAATATAGAGGTGTTATAGGTGCTCTACTGGCCTATGTTCTCAGATCTATAAGATGTGGGCCAGCTTTATGAGTAATTCGATGATCACCGAGATTCAATAATGTCCCATGGATGTAAATTGGTAATACCATAACTATTTCCATATATATCCCATCCCACTTCCATTTTAGAACCTCAAGTGGTTGAGCTTGACATGCTAGAACTTGGATCTCGGCATTTACTTGCTGACAAGTAAGGCATGGCGAGAAAAACTCTGAAACTCCTTTCATCATCCCTAGCCACCATGATAGATGTCAAAGGTCCTATTACATATTTTCTACTCCTAGATTTCCCACCAAAAGATATCTTTTAAACTCTATATGAAATATTTCCCACAATTTCACTGGTACCATCATGCATCCTCTAAAAATAATGACATGATCCCAACCTTTAGAATATCTATAAAAAGAATTCCCTATGACTATTTGAGAATGTAGGGTCCCAATGTCTGTATACCCAAGCTATGGCTCCTTGAATCATTATAAAATTGGAGGGGTGGAAACCATCGATCAGAGGAAAGTTGCTCCATATCCATCCACAAAGGATAACTGTAATGAGGAAAACTTATATAATTCCTCATTTAACAACTAATAATTAGATCTCCTACTTAGATAATCTGCTAAAAGATTCCCCCTCCAATTAGTATAAATATTTTTGAATTCATAACCCTGGAGGACCTCTATCCATCGCCTCTGTGTGAATATAAGATCCATCTTAGAGAATATATACTTGGGGATATTGTGATGGGATTAGATGAAAATCCACTCACCCATCTGGTATTGTTTCCACATCTTCAAAGTGAATACAATCACTGCTATCTCAAGATCATGGGTCACATTGTTCTACTCATTTAATCTCAACTAGAATAAACATTAGGTAATCACTATTTACCTCTATATCAAGACACAACCAAGCCTTGTTCTTGATGCATCACAGAGCACTACATACTCGACACTTTCCTCGAGTAATCTCAAGACAGCATCGCATGTAAAATTGTACCACAACTACTAAAAATACTTCTCGAGCCTTTTTCACACATGAAAGGCTTCCCATTTTGATTCAATGATTTCATAGGTGATGATATCCTAGAGAAATATGGTCTAAATATCTGATAATAGACTTCCAACCCATGGAATCTCTGAACCTCCATCATGCCCTTAGGTGTCTCCCAAGCTGACACTACCCCAAACATGGTCGGGTCCACTTCCAGTCCATCAGTAGAGGCAAACTTTCATAGAAAATAGAAACCCTAAACCCATAATAGTAACTTAGAGTGCTTTCATACATCTCGTGCTCTCGGAGTACATCCAAGAATAACTTTATGTTTCGCATGTGCTTCTCATCGGATGTCGAGTATACAAGGATATCATTGATAAAGACTACCAAGAACCGGTCTATGAAAGGTTGTAATATCCAGTTCAAGAGTCCCAATAACACTATTGGGGATTTATCCACACTAAAGGGAACCACCAAGTACTCAATGTGACCATAGAAACATCGAAATGGAAACTTTGGTATATCCTTATCCCGTAATTGTTGCTGTTGATATCCTGATATGAGGATAACCATAGAAAAGAATTGTTTCCCTATCAGCTGATAAAATATGTCATCAATCCTAAGTACTGGATACATATTCTTCATGGTCACCTGCTTTAAGAACTAGTAGTCCATACAAAGCCTCAAGCTTCTATCCACCTTCTTGACAAACAAAACTAGGGCTGTTTAGTGTGAATCACTATGTCGAACAAATCCCTTCCACTACAAGTCCTCCAACTACAATCTTATCTTTTGAATCTATATGGGAGTCATCCAATACGATGGATAAGATATTGGTGTAGTATCAGAGTGCTGATCAATGAAAAATTTAATCCCTTGGTGGGGAGGTAAACCTGGGACATCTTTAAGGAAGACTTCCCCATACTCTGCCACCACTAAAGGAAACTGGAAACTCAATATATCCACTCCACCAAGATGTTGACAGGACAATTGATGAGTAATTAGTTTCACTCTCTTATTCATAAGTCCATCCAGAATTTCTTATTATTACTATTCACAAACAAAAAAATGAAAACTTTGTTCCATCACTGCAGAAACACATTACCCTTAACCTAAAATATCAAATCTGGGTGTGGATTGTAGACAACCAACCCATACAGAGAATTTCATTGTAATACCTCAACACTTCTACCAAGAGATCCCAAATAAAACTCTCATCTATAAGATTTTGTTCACTCTATTTGAATAATTGAATGATCATTATATCTTCTATTTTATGAGCCTCCAAGCATAAGGTTTAGTCAATTGTTCAACAAGAATCCCTAAGTTTGGAACAAGACATGTCATGGGAAAGAAACCACTAGAACATGTGTCTATCAATACTGATGATAAGGTATAAAAGATGAAGATCGTACCTCAAATAATTTATAGATCGCCATGGTCATAATATTGACCTCATGTAGTAGTCCCCTCCCATTTAATTCACCTCTCTAATCCCGTTGTGGACCACCTTGGGGTACTGGTGGTGTCATGTCAAAACGTTGACCACCACCTACTAATCTCTCAGTTATTCTACAACATCAGTTCTCCCATAGAATTTTCTACTCCTATCATTTTCTCTACCTTAGTGTCCCATTGATGGTTTCTCTTTCTTCTTTATGACAAGTCCGAGAATCTCGGGCGAGATGTCCCATGTTGTCACATGAGTTGAACCTTCTCTCTATGGTCTTACGAGAAGCACCCTGTGAGCCTGAACATCAGATCCATTATCATGAGACCTCCTCTTGAATCTTCTCCCATGTCCAGGTATTTGATACTGACATCGTCTCAATACTACCAAGGTCTCTCCCCTATATTCCCTATACTAGAAACAATCAGGTGTACCTGATCATCCAAGAAACTCTCACCCATCAAAGATAACTCTATCACCCCAGAATATGAAGGAATGCATATAGGGATAAATTTGGCTCATATTTCTCAATTCAGAACTTGATTGAATGTCTAATACAGGGAGAACTGATCTTGAACCATATCCAACTAGTAATTGTAAAGTTTTTGTAAACCAAGATTGATACTCAGCTACTATAATTATTCTAAGGTGGAGATGTATAAGCTCATTGATATTAATATCACTTACCATAGATGGTGACAACTCATCTCTAAAGAGATACCAAACTCAGTCCATGAAATATCTGCCTAATCGTAAGATGGGGTAACTAAACCCCCCCCCCCCTATCACCCTAGTAATCCAAGAAGAAGGCTTGCTTCTAGGACCACCATCTGATCTAATGGTGTCCTGACTAGAATGAAAACATGGTTCACCGCCTCAAGCCAATCCTCCACTACTTATGGGTCTGGCTCACCTTAGAACCTATAGGGTCATTTCCAATGAAATTCATGAAGCATGCAAAGCATGTGCACCTAGTCTATTGGTACAGTAGGTACCACATTTTCCTTTCCCAGTGCTATGGCTAGTCCACATCTTAGAGGTAACATCTTAGGAACTGGTCCTTGTATCAAATAATTTTCTCTGAGGGATAATCCTCTTGATTTTCATGATGAATCCTAGCTAGTATATTCCATGGAGTTGGCATGAATGTGAAAATGATGTACCACATCCAATTAGTATATATAGAGTGATTAATCAATAAGGAAATGGAAACAAAATCCATTACTATATGATGAATGTACCATTGTTTTCCCTACAATTAGTATTCTCATGCATCGAGTTGAAAAGAAGGTGTTTAGATTACTAGTGTATGTATACGATGGCCACCGCACCAACACGGGAATCCCCAACCTAAATCCAAACTCAAAACACTTAACACTATTTCCCAAAAGAATCTCACAGACTCCCAGTTGAAAAGTAGAACCAGCCACCTCTGATACTGTTATATAACAACCAATCCTAGTGGGCCCCATTCACAGAATCCCCAATCCTCGCTCCAATAGGCTAGAGGCTGGTGACTAAAACTGAGTAGATATATCACTAACATGGGAGGCATTACCTAAATTCCTATACACAGGTACACATCTCTAATCCCACAAAATTATAAAATATAAAAAAAACTAAACATTCAAAGCATGCATACATCTATATACCACAACCAGTGTATGATATGAAGTAAAGAACGTAAACATGTCCAAATAAAATCCAACCACAAAGATGTCGGTAACAAATGTCAAACTTTAATGTATAGGTATATAGACTAATATTTTAAATCCACAAGAAAACTCCTTAGTTTTTCTAGTCTCACTAAGCACCATCTAGTCCTAGTCCACCAAGGACTTTGTCAAAAGGTCAATCGTCTACAAATGAAAACATATGTGTAGGCAATGCTCACGCCGAGGTGGGTATAACAGTACTCAATAGGAAACCTTAAAACCAAAAATCATATATAAAAAGAAATAAATTCATCTATACCAAGGTATATTTATACAACAAACATAAAAAAAATATCCAGATATACTCAATCCAAGAAACATAGTCAAGAGGTAAGCCACAACCATTGTATCTCAACCATATAATCAAGCTCAGAGATTGCACAAAGCACTCATCTAGGAGAACACACTCTTATGTCTGATAAAACTTATGAAATCCAACCAAGAAAATCTGCTCATTAGTTCTGGTCATGAGAAAGAATACAGTGATAGATCCGAAGAGAATACAAAACATTGATGAGGATCACTACCCTGGACATGGGTTGATACCATCAAGTTTAATCTCGATTAAACCATATATGTATATGATTGTCTCCTAGGAAGTGTTTCTTATGTTGATACCAAGAACTCCACCTAGGGAATGAAGATGAATAGAGGATCTCACTACAGTCCTCTCAAAGGGATTCAAATGACTTTGTCCAGGAATCCTTACTAAAGGGATAATTATCCTAGTAGTCAGAAACAATTCATACCTACCTTAATTGAAATGATAAGTGGGACAAACCCTAAATAATCTTTCCCAAATATAGAGGAAAATATATATAGGCCCTATATAAAAGAGTACACAGTGTGTAGAAGGGTTACATGCTTTGTCCCATGACCATGGGTTCCGCCCTTGTAAAATGGTATGTTTCATTAAAATATGTCAATGTAATACTACATGGTTTGTAGAATACCTATGTATTTTTACACATCTTCATCCCATGTACGTATGCACGAGTACTAGTACACATATTCTCTAGTGTACATGGTCCAACTCATGTTGTGTGGTGCAGTACAATCCCTATAGGAAACTAGTGTAATCCACCCATTTCCTTTGTACTTACCACGATACATGCTATGTTACCAGGGATAGGTCACATGTTGTGTGACAGGGTCACACAACTTGTGATAGGGTCACACACAGTGTGATACTCATCATTCTCCCAGAAACCCTAGCTACCACAAGGGTCCCCACATGACTTGTAGATCCGATTTACTTGTCATGTTCTAATGGAGTATCCAAAATACATGGTTTGATCCCCATTCATCTTCGTGATCGCTCTACCCACTATTTCGTCTACTCCATTCTGAGAAATACAAGGGGGTCCTCACCCGAGCCTTCCCACCACTGATCTACCAACTCTAGGTCCTTGATCTTCTCAGAAAACAATATTTTTTTCGTTCTTAGTTACACACCGAAGAACACAAAATAGGCACTAACAATCATTCGATCCACTTCCATAACCATCGTTGCACCTCCGTCGAGTTGTACTAATTCTAGATCATGATTTCAGATCATTCCCACATGAATAAAATGTGCAATGATCAATCATTCAATGAAAATATGAACTATAGGAGAAAATAACATAATCAAGAATGGTGAATTGGGGGAGAAAATCACAAATCCAAATAAGAATAAAGAACCTTGGTCAATGTTTGTGTTGATCATGGTTCATTTCTATTAGAATGAAAAAAAATTAATCAACATACATGAAGAAATATATTGATAAACCCCAAAAATAAACCCATAATTCATGAGGATCAATCCCCAAGACAAAATATTTATTGATTGGTCTGTGTTTTTCATAGAAATAATGATTGTGGAATAAATTAATTAAAACACACACCCTACATCCATTGAGTTTGATTGATGATGAATAATGATTTATCATTGTCATCATAGACAAGATTAGTTGAACCCAAGTTGTATCGATCCTTGTTTCGTAGCTCCATCATCATTTGTTCGAGAGGATTATCTATTGGTTATCTCCAATGCATCTATAGAGGTTCTTGGGATATGTGTTAAACCTAGATTTCCCTCTTACAGATCTATTTAAAAGATAAAATAGCTAATGTATCAAAAAAACTGAATAAAATAATTTTTCAATTATTTTATTCACTTTTATACTCATGAAGACTTTCCAATAAATGAACCATATCAACCAATGTTAAGTCAGTCCTAGGGTAACACCACCATTGTGAACCCAATGGTTCCTACAGATTTCATTTTTGGGAATTAGTTTGTATTTATTATTCTTTTTCATGAAAACCACACACACATTATATTTAATATGTTTAATATATTTGAAATAGTTATTTTGGGCTCACTAGGCCTCATAATCACCCATCTTCTCATCTTCTAATCTTATAAATAATCCATTAAATAAAAAAAATAAAATAAAAATTATGTGTCGTTACACACACATTTATAGAAAAGAATGTGCCCAACCTTTCCCTCTGAAATGCCACCACATAGTTAGTGGTAACCATATATAATGGATTTCATGGTTTCTACTAACCATGCGGCCCATTTTATTTTTCCACCGGTAGGGGTTATGAGCTCTAAGAAAATATTCTTACACCCCCATCACATTTGTGAACTCACTAGGTATTCATACGTCCAAAACAAAGCGTTAGACCAAAATTTAAGGTATTTGTACCTCATATAAAAAATGATTTCTTATAGTCTTCCCCCCTAAAAGAACTCACCCCTTCCATCATCAACTTCCAAGGGAGGAAAAATTCTTCAATGAATAATTATGACCAATGAGTATGTACGTCAGCCTATGGATCCCAAGTCTCATCCTATACTCAGTTGTAATATTATTGCACCTGCACTAATGGGACACAATGGCCTCGAACAACCATCATGCTCTGGTTGATGATGCTTATGAGATACTCCTCAAATTAATCATCATAATCCATCTCAATATCCTTAGGAACAAAATTATTATATGGGTAGCCATGATAATGGAAAATCTATGAAATGAGAAATAAATCGTGCTTGTTGCAGTACATATGATGTAATAACAACAGATATGATAGAGTCCTGACTGTCATCAGAAACTCAAATTCTATGACCTTACAAAGTAAAAGATTCCCTTACCTCTGTGTCATTATATGAACATGTCTGGGTGATACATATAAGAAAACGAGATCCCTGACCTCTAACTGTAGAGGTTGTTGATAGTGATCAGCATAAGATTATTGTCTAGACTGAGCAGTTAACATGTGCTTAATGATCAGTTTAACCTACTCCTAAGTCTTCTAAATGCGATAATGACCCATTAGCACTGCCTCTCAAGCCTCTAACTGGAACAGGGGTGAATGACATGGATTATCATATAGGTCATCCTAAAGAGCCATCGATGTCATATCCAGATTGATAGTATTATAGGTGAACTCGATGAGAGGGTTATGATTCTCTCAAGAAACATCTAAATCAGGGATTCCTACTTGAAGCATATTATTCAACATATATATATATATATATATATATATTATTTTCTTATTAGCTGTCAGTTTCAGGGTGAATGGTTTTCCTTAGAAGCACCTATATACCCATAGCATTCTGTAACCCCAGCCAGAACCTCAATGTGGAATGATCATCCCTATCTGAAATGATAGTATTTTGGAACCCATGTATTATTATAATCTCACAAACATACAATATTTTTATCTCATCAATAAAAAGTCTCCCTGATGGGTAGGAAGTGGGATACATTCATCAGTCAATCCATGACTTCCCAAAATGTGTCACTGCCTCGAGGATACCTCGATAAGATAATGATAAAATCTATCAAAACATCATCCCATTTACAATATTTAACTAGTAACAATTATAGAAATTTACCTTCTCTATTAGGCAGGTAGAACACCTAGTGACATGACCTTCTAAATAACATTTCTTCCATAACCACCAATATTTTCACCCCATATCATGATACATCTTGGAGATACCTGGGTGAACTACCCACAATGAAGTATGTGACTCATGAATCAATTCATATATTCTATTAGTGGGAACCATTATATGAACATGAATATGCATGATGTTTTCATTATTTATAGTGTAATCTGGAGGCATGTCCACACCAGAAATACCATCCCATTGGACCAATCCATCAGGATCTAGGAACTTTATCATCTTCACTATATCCAGATGTGAATGGGTCACTTATATTGATGAAAGTATAGACTCTCCATGATGATCCTAAACCATTATGTTCATCTTAATAAATATATCCATAAAATTCCATTCACTATTGGACTCCCAGACTACATCTGTTTGAGTCCTCCTACTGAGAGCATCAAAAACAACATTTCCCTTCCCCATTATATAGGCAGACTCAATGTTGAAGGAATGCAGATATACAACCTTTATTTTATACCTATGATTTATGTCATGTAGCATAAAAAATATACATGAATATTTTTTGTTCCATAAACACCAAAAAATATTCTCTTTATAAATAATTCCCCCAACAATCCAAGGCATTTACAATAGCTACCAACTCGAGATTGTGTGTCAGGTAATTCTTATCGTGAGGCCTTAACATCCACAACCCATATGCAATGAATTGATCTTCCTATATGAGAATTGACTATATCCTGATACCTGATGCATTAAAATAGTTTCTGTAGCATCTTTTGTGTCTCTGACAAAATTAGGATCTACATTGAAGTTAATATCCCTTTTAACACCTTAAATACCTTATAACATGATTCGAGCTGTACATAATTCACACCATTCTTATTTAAGACCATAAGTGGTTCATCTAAGCATGAAAAGTCCTATATAAAATTTTTGTAGCAACCATATATCACCCAGAAACTATGTATGTCAAAGGTGTTCTTAGAATACACCTTGGTGACCACAACTCTCACCTTATTTGGGTCAACTGAAACTCCTTCCTCTGAGATAATATGACCCTAGAATTTAACTTTTTTCATCCAAAAGTGGAATTTAAAAAACATAGAATACAACTAGTGCTCTCACTTTGTATTCATATTCTTATCAAGATGAATGGTTTGGTCGCTTCGAGTATGTGAATAGACTAATATGTCATATAAAAAGATAGCCATAATAAAATCTATATTGGGATGGAAAATTGTATTCATCAAAAATTTGAAGATGGATAGCATGTTCATATTACTGAATGGAATCATGAGATACTCATATAAAATGTACCAACTATGTAATGCAGTACAATGAATATCTAAAGGCCTAAATCAAACATGATGATAACCCGATATCTAGTTGATCTTCAATAACACACTAACTCCTATGATTTATTCAAAAATATCATTTATGTGAGTAAATGGATTCCATTATTTCATCTTAATCTGATATAGCGTCCGATAATCCAGGAAAAGACTGAGGGTTTCATTCTCCTACTTAAAGAAAAGGATAGGTGAACCAGAGGGAGAATTTTTAGGCCATATAAAACCATTGACCACTAAATATTCCATATACCTATTGAGATCTTGAAACTCTGTAATTTCAATCCTATAAGGAGGAATGGATACCAGTGCATCTCCATGCACTGTCTTGATAGTAAGTTGTACCTTTCTCTCGTGAGGTAGTTTAGAAAATTCTTCAAGGAAAACATCCGTGAAACAATCAAACACAAGAGGAAACATTGTTTGAGGTCGACACTGATTATTCATAAAAAGGATAGTAATCTGTTCAGTCACTCCATTACGACTAATATGCTCTAGAACAGCTCTACCCACCATGACAACTCACTCGCCTTAGTGAATGTATGTTCCATCCTCTAGGGATGTAAAGACACCTTCCGATGGAAAAAATCTGCATAGGCATGATAGTTAACTTACCATTCCATCCCAGGAATCACATAAAATCTAGTCATCTCAAAGTCTATGAGGTCCCATAAGAAACAATGGTTCACTACCTCAAGAGGAAAATCCTTTCCCAGGCATATACACTCTAAACATGTACAGAAATGTGTAACTAGTATCATAAAGCCACTAGAGAACTGAACACTAATCCTAAAGATCTCCATAATAAGCATTGAGATGAAATAATGTGATGAACTTATATAAAAAAGATATAAATGATAGTAGATTATTTGTAATATTCCATCCAACGGTAGATGTATTGGAACCATATTCCATTAGTATAGGCTTTAATGAATAGATTTGGATTGATTCACGTCCATGTGCTACACCCTAACTACCTTGAGTGGGTCCACTCTCTTGGAGTTATAATCAGAAAATTGGCTACCATGTCTTTGACCTCCTCTTCTACCTATACATCCAGTACTATTGTATCCACATTCTTGTTGAGGTGCTACTGATCATGTCCCTAAAGTTGGTTCTAGCACGGATCCTCTCTTAATCGACAATGATGGGAAGGTCCTATAAAATTTTGTAGATGTCCAGATATGATGCAACCTCAACACTCGAAAGATTATCTAGGAAACTAGTTCCTCTTGTGAATAGTCTTCTCACACTAGCAAAAAATCACATAACTCTACACATGTGTCACCTAGTAATTGATTCTCACACGCACAGTCTTACGGAATTTTTTCTTACTAGTAGTCAGACCATAACCCTATATAGGTTCTGAAAGACCCTATCTCACATAGTCTACTTATCTTAGGTTGTATTTGGTGAAATGGTCCTAGTTTACTATGTTCAATATGGCAGTCAACTAGAAAAAAAATTTAACATAGAACAAATAGAATATTGAAGGCCATACTAAAATCATCTCACTATGATGGGAACATTAGTTGTATATATAAGAGTAATGAACTAATGTTCTATAAATAGACTGAATGTTCCATAAAGTCAGAGAACCCCACTACAACTTCATGAATTCTGTAGAATGATTGGACCTTAGGGTGTTGGGGAATAAATAATCAAAGATGACCAACTACAAATCTCTCCAAGTCACTTCTCGATAATGTATTTCATGATTTAGGACATCCCAACAAGGTTTTGTAGATCCTATAATCATATAAGTAGATACCTACACTCTCCCCTTAAGAGTTTTCTCTAGATTCTTGAATATAGATATAACTATCTTGATCCATAGCTCTGTAGCCTATGGTCTTCCAGCCCCTAAAAATTTGGAAGGATGCTACTGCTCGAACTACCATGTAAGATCTTCCATTGAAGGGGCAGAGCAAGGAGATCTCTAAATTGAATTCATAAGCCATAGAAAATCCTCGTGAAATCGGGAATCATCACCCACATCAAGAATAGGAAGAGGTTTTATAGGAGGAATTGGTAAATGTAATACTGGAAGATCAAGTCCTATAACCTCTAGAGCTTGTTCGTCACCACCATCCTTGCGTATGACTAGAGGACATCATTGTGGAATTTCTCTAAAATTTATAAAAATTGAACTCAGATAAAATTAGATAATTTCATAATCCATACATATAAAAATTAAATAGGTTCATATACTTTCTACATAATAGTTGCATCCCTATGCTAGCTCAGTGACTCGAGTCTAGGTGATAGAAACATTTATATAGAAGACAAGATACACAACCTTTCGTCCACTACTATGTTTGGGACTGGGATAAAATCTATGTTTTTTCAATTTCAATTTCATTTAATTTATAATTACAATACATTTATATTTTTCAATAAATTGTTTAACCAAATTTTTCACCACTTCTGATCCATAGGGTCCCATACACCTTATGAATCGAAATGAGGTGACCACTTGATCTAATCATTAACACGTTCCATCCCCTGGAACCGATGGTCCATGACTCAATATGTCATAATTGAAAACCTAGGTGTCATTTTTAGCGTATATAGGAAAAAAAATTTGGGTTACAATAAGAAATACATGTATCGATTATGTATCTGAAACCCCTATATAGAACATTATTCAATTAAAATTTAAATGACATAGGAACATACAATAGTGTCTTTTAGTAAAATAACACATAAAATTCACAAGAAATGAAAGGAAAAAAAATTCTTTTATATGGAATAGAATATACAGGGCATGGGAATTTCTTATAAGATGCCCAATATGATACATGATTGATTCTTACTTTACCTCACTTCATTTGTCCATTTATGAAAGGAAAATTGTACTTATTATTGAAATAACAATCAAATAGAATGTGTGTCACCCAATGGTGGAATAAAATCAACTGTAAAAGGAAAAAAGGTAGAACAAAAATCCCTTATGATAAGAAACATGGTATTACTTAGAATGTGGGTTACCTAATCCAAATCATATTTTATAACCAAGTTACAAAGAATTCATAATATCATTACTATTGTCTCAAAATAATAAGTCAAGAAAGGAAACACGTGATACCACCTTTTCACATTCAAACCCAGATTCCACTTAAACAGTGCCCCATGATAGTTGGCCACATGGCCTCAAGCACTCCTCCTAGTACGCTAGAGGGCTCCAACTCATAGCGAAGGCTGAGGGTGTCTCTGTGGAGAGACTATGCCCTATAATTAGAGTAATGCAACAATGTAGTCAATAGATAAATAAGAAGTGGAATCATATTAATAATGGAAAAGATAGTGAAAGCATATATAAACAACTGGAATAGTAACCCATCATGCTATAAGCATGATGTTGACATCCATGCACTATGTAATAATAAAAAATATTTTAAAATGAATCATATATAAAAGATGACGATGTCATGTCTCTAAAAAATTGGGAAAAAATTTTATACATTTCAGTAGGAATTCAATACACTATATGGTATACAAAAGGAACAGAAATGAAAAAATCTATCTAATAATCCTAATATCTAGTCCATTCGTTAGCTGCAAATATCCCACTCTATTTCATGGAAGAATTCACCCATCTGTAAGAGGAAAATTCCCCTTATCTGCACCTACAATCTTATAGTATTCTCGGGTACCATCAGTGTCTAGGATAGAGTGTGGGATAAACTCAATAGTCCACCACCATTGATGTTTATAAATATTATATCCATGTATATAATATGGTAGTGTGAAGATATAATAATGAATAATAGTAATTACAATTGTAAATTGATCAACTCTAGTTCTTGAAGGACTTTAGGCTAACAATACCCACTTAATCCTATGTCAGAATGTCTCTAAACAAGTAACCAAGGGACACAATGCCCAATATCATAGTAGTAAGGGTCTTCTTTCCAAGTATCAGAAGGATAGGGATTTCATGCCAAGTACCATTGTATAGGGACATTGTTACTGGTATCACAGTATTAAGACTCCATTTATGATATCACAGTATAAGGATGAAATTATTGGTATCATAGTATATGGATTCCATTCCTAATATCATAGTATAAGGATTCTATGCTCGATATCATAGTCTAGGGTTTACATTCCTGGTATCACAATATAGGCTCGGTATCATAGTATAGAGACACCATTCCTGATTTCAAATTAGTATAAAGGGACATTATGTTCGTATTGATATAACATGCCAAAGGGTAATCATTCCCATATACCATAATTAACGAGGGTCACCATACCAATTATAATTCACAATTCAATTCACTATAAAATAGACTTTACAAATATTGACCTTCATTCTAAATTTTTTTAACCTTTTGTTCTATTTACTCAGTTGATGTGGTAGTACCACTCACATTCATTTCAAATATATATAATTTATAATGATTTTAATCATTCTATTCCACTAAATTCACCCACTATCAAAATGATAACATCAATTTACATTAACTCAAATTAAAACCTAAAGGGTTTTTGGATATAAATTCCTGGATTCAAATTTGGAATATAGATGGCACACCCAAATGGATTACTCACTCTGAGGTGGACAATCAAAATAATAAATGGATTCTAAAAATCCATTATATTCCATGAAAAAATTTATTTTAATACATATTCAATTTAAATAATTACCATAGTGAAACTGAAATCTGGAACATATCACATATTATAAATCATCAAGACGTGAAGGGATAAATACTAGACCACCTACCTCAATCTCATTGTACCCTCCTCATCAAATCGCATCTCGTCATTTGACCTTGATTGAGAGATAATAGAGGAATAGGCAAACACTATGAAAATAGGTCATATGAGCCTGCATCACAATAGCATATTCGATAGAAAGACAAATTATTTAAATATATAAAGTATTAAAGATATTACCTAGAGGAATCCAACGAGACAAATGGTGCTTTGATTGAACACCATATGAAGGAATGAGATCAAAAGATATGCAAAGGGGATTTGGGAGATCCAATTTGAAGAAAATGGGGCCACCTTTATACTAGAGGAGAAATGCATGGAGGGGTGAAGTTTAATTTGATTTAAGGGGAAAATTTAATTTTTCACATAAATATATAGTTCGCACGGTTTGGCCATATGGTTGGCCGAACCGTGAGCAAACCATGCATCTGCCACTATCTAAGGAGGGAACATTCAAGGATTAATTTCCATGGTTTTGTTAACCATTCCCAAACTATGTTGAAAACATCAGCTAAAAATTTCATACCAGTTGAATGGGAAAACATCTTGGGGTGACCAGTTAGGGAAAACCACGTTCTATGCTTTCCCCACTGAAACACCCTACACAATTTGGGGAAAACCTGTGGACCAGATCACACAGTTTTGACTTACTGTGCAACCCAATAAATTTTTACACTAGTTGGGGTTATAATCTCCAAAAAAGCCTTGAATACCCCTGTAAACTATGAGAAATCACTAGTTATCAACATTTAGGTCCAAAATAAAGAGTCAAACAAAAATTTAAAGGATTCATACCTCATATAAAAACCTGTTTGTCACATCTTCATTCAAATTTATTCTATAGACACTAATATAATTATATTATTATCATTTATATACAATAATGTTACTATATTAATGGTATTGTAATTTTTATTCATTTAACCCATCCATAAATAAAAAAATCCTTATTTGTGTGTTGTATGAATTACTTCCTCCACAACCAAAAGTGTTTCATTTTCCATCACTGACATACAAGTCTAGATATAAGGATGGTATAAAAGGATGAGTATTATTTTTATTAATTCAATAAGTCTTCAGAATTAAAAATTAGAGAACCAATTATAAATATGATTATAAAATGATCACAGTTAATTTAATCATTTAAAATAAGCATACTAAGAGGATTTCCTTTTATTCAAATTATGTAATATTTAAATATCCAATAATTGATCTTAAACATAATTAAAATTATGATATATCATAATAATAAACACTGAATATTATCATTTTGGTTTTTATATAATGATATTACAACAAAACCACATCATAATCATTCATTAATTTAGAGTATGTTCATATTTGGGTCACTTTAACCACCTCCTTGAGAAATAATATGAATTTATATCATGGAAGAATATAAGACATTTTTTAATATTTTAATATGATATAAAAATGTAAATATTGTTTTTTGGTTTCTTTTAAGGTTATATCAACATTTAAATCTTTAATTAAGAAAACATACTTTGATTGTTAAGAATCACTGAAACATGCATGTTAACAATTTCTTATACAAAGATAATGAATACAATACTCGTGAATGGAAATTAAAACATATTAAATTATTAGTAAAAATAAAATTAAATAACCTTAATGACCTATTAATGATAAAATTTTGAATAAAAATAAATATGATCACGGATATTATGAAACTAGTACTAACAATTGAAACTATAAACACTTGGTTTAGAAAATAAAAATAATTTATTTTGAGAATTAATATTTATGAAAATTATGAATAAAAATTGATATTATTATTGTTTTTAATTAAGTGATAAGATATCTATATTTTTATACTAGAGGTTAATGTACATTTTGAGAAATTATTGAAAACATGTATGGTTTTTTGTCTCAAATTCTTCTCTTTGTGGAACATTTGGTATTATGAAAACAATTCCATTTATATAGTTTATATACATACTATCTGAGATATAATATCATGCATTAAATGTTGATTGTATTATTTAATATTCAATAAGAATTACTATCTCATAATGAATTTTTATTTGAATGTTTTAAAATATGCAAGGGTTTGTCTCAATTCTCATTGTTTGAGCCATAATAAATTTTGTGGACATTTTATTATTCTAATGTTATATTAATTTACAATGGATTTAACTTTTATCATAATACTGGTATTTCATGGGATTTAAAAGACAAATCATGTTCCATTATCCATGTTTTAATTGATCCTATTATTTCACTAGTATTAACAGTTTTGGTAAAATCGATTTTTTTGCATTGATTTATGATCAATCTCTTGAAATTATTTCATATAAGTTGGGTATTGTTTTCCCTTTTATTTTATTTTGTGGTATTGTAAAATTTATTTGGATATAAATTACTACCATATTATGGTGTGAACATTACATTTTACATAATTCATATTGTTTGATTTTCACTTTGAAATAATGTTATTTTATTAACATGGAGAAAGTATTGGAATCTCGTATATTTTTATTCCAATATTGATGATTACTATAAAGTTGAATATCTATTGTATGAAAATTCACCTTCCTCTCTAGATTTTTTATGATCACATCACCCATTTAATAGAAATGGGTAAAATTATTGGTGTATGATTGTCACAACCCCCTCCCCACAAAGTGTACCCCTCCTGGGCCGGCAATGTGAGAAGGGAGATAATGACCCCCGGGTCCCGCCTCTAGTAGGCCCCGGGTTGGCGACTAGCACCGAGGGTATAATACACACACAAATGGGAGGCATTACCCTCTAAGAGAACACATATAGAAGAGAGAGATAAAATAGACTCCAACCAACTCCAACTCATAACTGAAATATAAAAGAAACCCAAGTACATATATGAAATGTCATGCAAAAGTACTACAACTGAAAGGGAAAACTAGAAGTAACCAAAAGAAAGAAAAACGGCAGCGACCACGAGCCCGAACAGCTCCTCCTCCAACCACAAGCTAGTAGTAACCCGCTTGATCTCCAACTTGCTCTAAGTGACCTGAAAAACAGTTTATATGTACATAGGGTGAGTATAACAGTATACTCAGTAGGATCCTCCCCAAGCCTCTTGTGCAAAGGTAAAGAAAGCATGCTAAAGCCCAGTGAACAATAAGTGAAACTAACTCGTCACCTAAACAGGTATACTATGTTCCCAACCTCACCATGGCTACTCTCACCAAGTAACGCATACAAAAATATAGCATATAGTATAGAATATCAAGGGTACCCCGCTACTACTTCCCCACTGGTTTGCCGCTTTGCCCCAACGACATACGTCCTGTGCATCTCTCTCCAAAGGCTTGCCCGCAGACACCTGGGCTAAGCTCCACAATCTACACCTCGTGCACCACATAGGCTTGCTCGCAGACACCTGGGCTAAGCACCACACCATCCTCACAACCAAAGTAACCAGGTAGTTTCCGGGAGCCACCATAGCTCGTATAACGTGTATCATACGTCGAGTATTATACCTCAAGCCATCACAGCCCATACGCCAAGTAAGGATCATCAAGCCATCACAGCCTATACACATTACACCTATAGTATTCCATAGGATACTATATCCAGAATATATGTGTGTGAAATAACCACAAGCCATTACAGCCCTCTACACACATATAAGGGTAAAACTAACCACTGTGCCTACCAGCACAAAGATCTACCAAGAGAAGAGAGCGGGGCCAAAGGGGGTAGTCAGCCATTCAACCTCCCATCAGAATGTTGGGGAAAACACCCCGCAGGGCTCAGAATCCCAGGGGTGTCAGTTGCCCTTACCGACAGGGTGGAGTAGCCTATAGAAACACAAAAGTACAGAATATATAAGTAACTCACATCCACACTATGGGCATTACCTAGTCTTAGTTACAACTGCAGCTAACGTCTCTCAGACTCCAGGCTGCTACTTCAAAGACTAGGTATCCTACAAGCACACAACCATTTGAAGAGATTTATTAGATTACTCCATTCTCATTTATCAGTTCCACTGTACATTAATTAATTCTTTAAACATTAATTAAGAATGAACAATTCCACATTAAACTGAATGGCATCACTTTCAAAAACAACTGCTCCTTTTTAAGATTCACATCACCTTTAAATTCCAGCATCTCCATCCCCGTGGATTTTCACCATTTAATCAAACATTCCTTACAGAATTACATTTCCACATTCCCAGGCATTCTAGAAAAACATACTATGCTTCTAAACACAAAGGAGGCTCAACACGGTGAGTAGATATGTTACCCGTCGAGTCTTTGCCGCCTATAGAAAGAGAATATACCCATTCTCCCTCGAGAGGCTAAACACGGAAAGAACGTGGCATACCCCGCGCGTCTTCGCCTCCTTCAGAAGAATGGTAGCAAGACCAGCTGCCTTGAGCAGTGGGGAAAAACAAAGAGGATTAACATTCAAGAAAACCGCAAGCAACTAGCAACCACATCCAACCCATTCCATCACCCCTGGTGTCCTCCCCGACACCCATATGCATAAACTGATGCATCTCGCCACACTAGGCGTCATCCGCTGCCACAACCACAAGTCTCCATGCCTCCACATATCACAACATCCATCCAGGCTCACATCACAGCACAAGCAGTAGGAAAACTAACATCACAAAATGGGCTCTCGGCCCTTTCACAAGGCATTCAGCCTTCAAACACAATGAGCACTCAGAGCTCCAAACCACAAGGCATTCAGCCTTACAAGCAAGCGGGTAACTCAGAACCCTTTTGAAATTCCCACATAATCTGTTTTCTAATCCATATGGAATTGGAAGATTTGTTATTCGTAGGTTCCAATCATGGATACCTAATCAGCAGGCTATCACAATTAAATAACCATGCTTACTTCCCTAATTTGATTATCCTCAAATTAGAACAACTACAACAACGACAAAAACCAGATTAATTTACATGCCTCTTTATCTTTAGCCAATTAATTAACAATTAATTCCGGCTTTACGTTCATTATCAATTTCTAACATGAACGAACAACAAATCAAAGAAAACATAGATATCACTATATCTAGGAAAACATGAGGCAAACCGTTATCACGGTATAAAGCAACAGCATGCGATCAACCAATTCTTTTAATCCGGTTCAAGTATTTAATTAGGTCAATTTCATTGTGATCCAAAGAGATAAATCATGCTAATTCTACGATTGCACATATACAATTAGAGAAGCCATGAATCCCCTACCTCAAACAGTTCCTCACGTTCTTTATCCACACAACAGGTCACGATCCTCCCCTCGCGACAACTGCATCCACCGGAGGATGCTTATATCGAAGATTGATCGACACAGCTTGGTTACATCAAAACAAATAGGAACCAATACTAGGAGCAAAGATTGATTGTGAAACTCCTACGGAAAGGATTGAAAGGTTCTAATGCCTCTTAATCTAGAACAAAGGGAAAGAACAAAGAAGAATGATATCTCGTCCCTTTTTAAGATTTAATGGGGCGACGGTTTAAGATCCGGTTAATTCTCCATTAAAAACGGATCGCATTAACCCACGCGGTTGACCAAGTAAAACATTCCAAGCCTTAGGAATAATTAATATAGGATTTATGGCATTTTAAACGGCCTTAAGAGCCCTTAAAATAAGGCTTTAAATGTATTTTACGTCAAAGGAAACGTCAAAAGGGGCAAAACTGTAGGAGTCTGGAAACACTGTTCACCCACTGTTACTGTACACCTACCGATCTGTGCTACCGATATGTGCTACCGATCTATGCTACCGATCTGTGCTACCGATCAGTGCTACCGATCAGTGCTACCGATCAGTGCTACTGATCAGTGCTACCGATCTGTGCTACCGATCTGTGCTACTGATCTGTGCTACCGATCTGTGCTACCGATCAGTGCTACCGATCTCTGCTACCGATCTCTGCTACCGATCAGTGCTACCGATCAGTGCTACCGATCTGTGCTACCGATCTGTGCTACCAATATGTGCTACCGATCAGTGCTACCGATCTATGCTACTGATCTGTGCTACCGATCTGTGCTACCGATCTGTGCTACCGATCAGTGCTACGGATCTGTGCTACCGATCTGTTACTGTTCATAAAACTGGAAACACTGTTCACAGAACTGGAAAAATTGGCAAAGTGTTGGGGATAAGTCCTCTTGACCTCCCAGAACACCTCCAACACCAACATTTCACAAAGTAATGGACCGGAGAGGTCTGGGCCATTACATTAGATACCTCTCAAATCATTCTCATCCTCGAGAATTAAAAACCAACCCAGAAAAGAAGAGGGGTCCGAACAACCACCCCATAAGATACCTCTTAGGGAAAAACCACCATGAGTTGTTCGAAAGCTGGAACAAAACTCTGACATCCGAGAACAAACAATCCATACCCAAACAATTCATTCACAATATCACATCAAAGGTACATAAATAAAACATGAAAGGTCTAACCAGAGAGGAAACATCATTACATGAAAGGAGTTAAACATTAAACAACTCTGGGTACTGAGCACGTATCTGTGACTCACGCTCCCAGGTACTCTCCTCCATGGCACCGTGTCACCACAAGACACGAACTAAGGGGATAGAACGCCCACGCAACACCTTCTCCTTGCGGTCTTGGATCTCCATAGGTCGCTCCTCGAAGGTTGCATCATCGTCAATATCGATCTCTCCCCAATCGATAACATGAGATTCATCATGAAGATAACGACGAAGCTGTGATACATGGAAAACATCATGTATCTGACTCTTATGAGGGGGAAGTGCTACTTGATACGCCACACCTCCAACATGAGCTAACACCTCGAAAGGCCCAACAAAACGGGGAGAAAGCTTACTTCCACGACCAAACCTTCGCTGCCCACGATGGGGAGTCGCCTTTAGAAACACATGATCCCCAACATTAAACTCTAAGGGTCTCCTTCTTTGATCAGCATAAGATTTATGACGATCTTGTGCTGTCTTCGTTCTCTCACGAATCACTTGAACCATCTCTGTCGTATTCTGCACTAGTTCTGGTCCGAGAATTGCGGACTCTCCGACCCCAGTCCAGCACAACGGAGAATGGCATGGTCGGCCATACAAGGCTTCAAACGGCACCATGCCGATGGTAGAGTGAAAACTATTATTGTAAGCGAACTCTACCAAAGGTAAGTGCTTTTTCTATGAACCTCCAAAATCAAGAACACAAGAGCGCAACATGTCTTCAAGAGTCTGGATTGTTCGCTCTGTCTGACCATCCGTTTGAGGATGAAAAGTAGTGCTAAGGCATAGTTGAGAGCCAAAAGCATGCTGGAGACCTCTCCACACCCTAGAGGCAAAACGAGGATCTCGATCAGAAATGATCGTCTTAGGAACTCCGTGAAGCCTCACCACCTCCTCCAGATATTGCCTCGACAAAACCACCACTGAGCTCGACTCCTTGATTGCTATGAAGTGGGCCGATTTAGTTAAATGATCCACTACCACCCATATAGAATCATGTCCTCCCGGAGCTCGAGGTAAACCTGTAACAAAGTCCATTGAGATGTCCTCCCACTTCCACTGAGGGATCTCTAAGTGCTGGAGAAGACCACCAGGAACACGGTGTTCGGCCTTCACCTTCTGGAAGACTAAACATCGAGACACACATTCTGCAACTGTACGCTTCAGCCCAGGGCACCAAAACTGGCTCCTCAAGGATCGGTACATCTTCGTCACACCAGGATGTACCGCCATGGGTGAACTATGGAACTCTCAGAGAACCGTCTCGCGCATCGCCAAGGGAACAAAAAGCCTGCCATGATATAACACTCGGTGTTGTTCATCCTCCGACCAACCATCAGGGGCCTCACCACATACAACTCTGTCTCTCCAAACTTCCACCTCTAGATCACCCAACTGAGACTCTTCCACCTTATGCATCAGGGATGATTGCACCGTCATCTAGAAAAGACAACCTCTTCCCCCAACTTCTCCCATATCAAGATGCAAAGCTGATAGCTCTTCCATCACTCTCCAAGAATCACCAGATTCACGCACAACATCATTACGTGACTTTCGGCTCAGTGCATCAGCAACAACAATTCCCTTCCCAGGTGTATACGATATTTCGAAGTCATATTCCTGCAAGAACTCCATCCACCGACGCTGCCGCAAGTTCAAATCCCGCTGAGAGAAGACATACCTCAAACTCTTATGATCGGTGAAAACCACAAAGCGCTCGCCAATGAGGTAATGTCTCCACAACTTCAGCGCAAACACCACGGCTGCAAACTCAAGATCATGGGTGGCATAGTTTCATTCATGGGGACGCAACTGCCGAGACCCATAAGAAACAACAGACCTCTGCTGCATGAGAACACACCCTAGCCCCAGATGTGAAGCATCACAGAAAACATCAAATTGGACTCCCTCCGCTGGAAGACAAAGGACTGGAGCACTTACCAACTTCTCCTTTAGATATTCGAAAGCTGCCTGACACTAATCAGTCCATATGAACACTTGATCCTTCCTGGTCAAAGATGTCAGAGGAGTCGCAACTCGAGAGAAATTAGCCACAAACCTCCTATAATAACCTGCGAGACCAAGGAAACTTCGCACCTCTGACACAGTCTTGGGGGATTCCCAAGACACTACTGCTTCTATCTTCGAAGGATCCACAACTACTCCCTGTTGGGACACAACATGCCCTAAGAAACGAACTTCTCAAGCCCAGAACTCACACTTGGACAACTTCCCAAACAACTGATGTTGGCGAAGAACTCCCAAAACGGCTCGTAGATGCTCTGCATGCTCCTCTTCAGATGTAAAGTACACAAGGATGTCATCGATGAAGACCACAACAAACTTGTCCAGGAATTCACGGAACATAGCATTCATCAACCCCATGAAAATAGCTGGATCATTTGTCATGCCGAATGGCATTACAACAAACTCATAATGCCCATGACGACAGCGGAAAGCAGTCTTCGGGATATCCACATCCTTTACACGCATCTGATGATATCCTGACCGCAAGTATATCTTTGAAAACCAACTTGCACCCTTAAGTTGATCGAATAGGTCATCAATCCGCGGGAGAGGATAGCGGTTCTTTATTGTCACTTTGTTTAATCGACGATAATTGACGCACAACCGAAAACTGTCGTCGGCCTTTTTCACAAACAAAACCGGTGCACCCCACGGTGACACACTTGGCCGAACAAAACCACACTGTAACAGACCATCGAGCTGTATACGTAGCTCTCGTAACTCATAAGGGGCCATCCTATACGGAGACAAAGAGATAGGAGACGCTCCCGGCTGTAGCTCGATCCCAAACTCGATCTCTCGTCGAGGGGGTAAGGATACAACCTCTTCTGGAAAGACGTCAGGGTACTCCTCTATGACCCTAGGAAACGCCAACTGTTGAACCTCTGAAGAACTCAACATCATCCCAGCCATCATGGATGATAAGGATGAAACTCGTCTATGACTCATCCGAGGATCTCTCTCACCAACAAACACTACTTCCTCTCCATCTTCATCAAAGAAAACGACCTTCTTCCTGAAGCAATCCACAATATCCTACACCGAATACAACCAATCCATGCCAAGGATGACATCATATGGTTGTATTCGTAAACATAGGAAATCTCCCCAAGAGCGGTGCTGCCCCAACACTAGCTCACAGTCTCTACATACTTCAAACAAGCTAGCTAGACCTCCAACTGGCGTAGTCAACGCCAAGGGCACTGGAATCCTCTCCACCTCAAGTCCCAATGCGTGGACAAGGGTAGGGGATATAAAGGAGTGTGTCTCTCCTGAATCAAACAAGGCATACACCAAGGTAGAAAACAAGCAAAGGGTACCTCGAACGACATCTGGCTCGCCTGGGGATGGCAACGCTAGAGCATGAAGCTGACCACGACCACCTCTGCGCCCTCTCTGACCCTGATGATGACCACCACCACGGCCACGCTCTGCTCTCTGAGGACGGGGAGCGTCATGGGGCTGTCCTCTGCCTGCTCCATCTACCCTCGGGTGATCTAAAGCTGGTGCAACCTGCTGCTGCGGCCTCGGCTAGAACTGCCTCAACGGAGGAACCTGGAGTGGAGCGCCTGGTGCACGATGACTGCTCTGAAAATTCGGGCACTCCCGCTGCTGATGACCATGACCACCACAAGAAAAACAAGCGCCTGATCCCTTGGCATAGGCCTGAGAGTTGCTGCCTCTGGAGAAACGAGATGGGAAGGGCTGGGACCTACCCCCAGGTGAACGGAAACTCTTCTGTCCTGAAAACCGGGAACCCCGGACCACAGCTCTGCTTCGTGAGGAATCATGACGATTCCCCTCTCGTGACGATCCGGTCCTGGTCAAAGTACTCTCAACAACCTCTGCCCTTGCCAGCACCTCAAGATATGTCTTCAGCATAAATGGGGTGACCTGGCGCTGGATCTCTGGACGCAAAGCCTCCTCGAAATGCCTCGCCTTGGCCTCATCATCTCGTAACAGGTCTGAAGCATATCGTAGAAGGTTCCTAAAACGGATTCCAAACTCTCGAACACTGGAGATCCCCTGTCGAAGGGTGAGTTGCTCCTGGAGACTGGACGCCTTCATAGTCGATTAAAGAAACTCGACTCTAAACCTGTCTCGAAACTCCTCCCATGAGATCGCTGACTCCTCACGATCCCCGAGGAACAAGAACCACCACTGTCTCGCTGATCCACGTAGCATTGTCCCAACCAAGGACACCCAGTGTTCCTTCTGAGCACGAATAAAACTGAAGCCTATATCGACCTCCTCCAACCAGTCTTCTGTGACTGCATCTGAAACGGAGCCCTCGTACTTCTGTAGACTCTGGTGCTGGAACTCTCGGAGTGTCTTCCTCCAAGTGTCATCGTCGTCAACCTCTACCCGGCGGCGATCTTCTAGAACAGCCTGCTGGGCACCTTCTGCGCAAACCTGACGAGGACGTCGACCTGGAGCCATACCTGTAAAATAACAACCGTTAGAGCTCCTAAGCCTGGAATATGGAAGACTCAACATTAATTAATTAATTATTTCGTTTTATTAATCTTAGGTTACCTATCCCAAGGTCTACCCATTCAAACACAGGCGCAAAGAATAATGATTCATGATCCTTTCCTAGGTCTCTACCCTGCAACCAGTATCACTTTGTTTAGTAGACATCGTAAACTTAAAGGTCCGTGCAACAGATCATAGGGGGCCCTGAACGCCTATGTCTCTGCCGGTCTCCAGTGTTTACCCCACTTGCTAAACATGAATGACACTGTTGCACTACCATCCCATGCATCCTCACCTGTGCCTAACTCCAAACTCCATCCTATCCCTCAACCAGACCTCTGATACCACTCTGTCACGACCCCCTCCCCACAAAGTGTACCCCTCCTGGGCCGGCAATGTGAGAAGGGAGATAATGACCCCCGGGTCCCACCTCCAGTAGGCCCCGGGTTGGCGACTAGCATCGAGGGTATAATACACACACAAATGGGAGGCATTACCCTCTAAGAGAACACATGCAGAAGAGAGAAATAGAATAGACTCCAACCAACTCCAACTCATAACAGAAATATAAAGAAACCCAAGTACATATATGAAATGTCATGCAAAAGTACTACAACTGAAAGGGAAAACTAAAAGTACCCAAAAGAAAGAAAAACGGCAGTGACCACGAGCCCGAATAGCTCCTCCTCCAACCACAAGCTAGTAGTAACCCGCTTGATCTCCAACTTGCTCCAAGTGACCTGAAAAACAGTTTATATGTACATAGGGTGAGTATAACAGTATACTCAGTAGGATCCTCCCCAAGCCTCTCGTGCAAAGGTAAAGAAAGCATGCTAAATCCCAGTGAACAACAAGTGAAACTAACTCATCACCTAAACAGGTATACTATGTTCCCAACCTCACCATGGCTACTCTCACCAAGTAATGCATACAAGAATATAGCATATAGTATAGAATATTAAGGGTACCCCGCTACTACTTCCCCACTGGTTTTCCGCTTTTCCCCAACGACATACGTCATGTGCATCTCTCTCCAAAGGCTTGCCCGTAGACACCTGGGCTAAGCTCCACAATCTGCACCTCGTGCACCACATAGGCTTGCCCGCAGACACCTGGGCTAAGCACCACACCATCCTCACAACCAAAGTAACCAGGTAGTTTTCGGGAGCCACCATAGCTCGTATAACGTGTATCATACGTTGAGTATTATACCTCAAGCCATCACAGCCCATACGTCGAGTAAGGATCCTCAAGCCATCACAGCCTATACACGTTACACCTATAGTATTCCATAGGATACCATATCCAGAATATATGTGTGTGAAATAACCACAAGCCATTACAGCCCTCTACACACATATATGGGTAAAACTAACCACTGTGCCTACCAGCACAAAGATCTACCAAGAGAAGAGAGCGGGGCCAAAGGGGGTAGTCAGCCATTCAACCTCCCATCAGAATGTTGGGGAAAACACCCCCCAGGGCTCAGAATCCCAGGGGTGTCAGTTGCCCTTACCGACAGGGTGGAGTAGCGTATAGAAACACAAAAGTACAAAATATATAAGTAACTCACATCCACACTATGGGCATTACCTAGTCTTAGTTACAACTGCAGCTAACGTCTCTCAGACTCCAGGCTGCTACTTCAAAGACTAGGTATCCTACAAGCACACAACCATTTGAAGAGCTTTATTAGATTACTCCATTATCATTTACCAGTTCCACTGTACATTAATTAATTCTTTAAACATTAATTAAGAATGAACAATTCCACATTAAACTGAATGGCATCACTTTCAAAAACAACTGCTCCTTTTTAAGATTCGCATCACCTTTAAATTCCAGCATCTCCATCCCCGTGGATTTTCACCATTTAATCAAACATTCCTTATAGAATTACTTTTCCACATTCCCAGACATTCTAGAAAAACATACTATGCTTCTAAACACAAAGGAGGCTCAACACGGTGAGTAGATATATTACCCGTCGAGTCTTTTCCGCCTATAGAAAGAGTATATACACATTCTCCCTCGAGAGGCTAAACACGGAAAGCACGTGGCATACCCCGCGTGTCTTTGCCTCCTTCAGAAGAATCGTAGCAAGACCAGCTACCTTGAGCAGTGGGGAAAAGCAAAGCAGATTAACATTCAAGAAAACCACAAGCAACTAGCAACCACATCCAACCCATTCCATCACCCCTGCTGTCCTCCCCGACACCCATATGCATAAACTAATGCATCTCGCCACACTAGGCATCATCCGCTGCCACAACCACAAGTCTCCATGCCTCCACATATCACAACAGCCATCCAGGCTCACATCACAGCACAAGCAGCAGAAAAACAAACATCACAAAATGGTCTCTCAGCCCTTTCACAAGGCATTCAGCCTTCAAACACAATGAGCACTCAGATCTCCAAACCACAAGGCATTCAGCCTTACAAGAAAGCGGGTAACTCAGAACCCTTTTGAAATTCCCACATAATCTATTTTCTAATCCATATGGAATTGGAAGATTTGTTATTTGTAGGTTCCAATCACGGATACCTAATCAGCAAGCTATCACAATTAAATAACCATGCTTACTTCCCTAATTTGATTATCCTCAAATTAGAACAACTACAACAACGACAAAAACCAGATTAATTTACATGCCTCTTTATCTTTAGCCAATTAATTAACAATTAATTCCGGCTTTACGTTCATTATCAATTTTTAACATGAACGAACAACAAATCAAAGAAAACATAGATATCACTATATCTAGGAAAACATGAGGCAAACCGTTATCACGGTATAAAGCAACAGCATGCGATCAACCAATTCTTTTAATCTGGTTCAAGTATTTAATTAGGTCAATTTCATTGTGATCCAAAGAGATAAATCATGATAATTATACGATTGAACATATACAATTAGAGAATCCATGAATCCCCTACCTCAAACAGTTCCTCACATTCTTTATCCACACAACAGGTCACGATCCTCCCCTCGCGACAACTGCATCCACCGGAGGATGCTTATATCGAAGATTGATCGACACAGCTTGGTTGCATCAAAACAAAGCGGAACCAATCCTAGGAGAAAATATTGATTGTGCAACTCCTACGGAAAGGATTGAAAGGTTATAGTGCCTCTTAATCCAGAACAAAGGGAAAGAACAAGGAAGAATGATATCTCGTCCCTTTTTAAGATTTAATGGGGCGACGGTTTAAGATCCGGTTAATTCTCCATTAAAAACGGATCGCATTAACCCACGTGGTTGACCAAGTAAAACATTCCAAGCCTTAGGAATAATTAATATAGGATTTATGGCATTTTAAACGGCCTTAAGAGCCCTTAAAATAAGGCATTAAATGTATTTTACGTCAAAGGAAACGTCAAAAGGGGCAAAACTGTAGGAGTCTGGAAACACTGTTCATCCACTGTTACTGTACACCTACCGATCTGTACTACCGATCTGTGCTACCGATCTGTGCTACCGATCTGTGCTACCGATCAGTGCTACCGATCAGTGCTACCGATCAGTGCTACCGATCAGTGCTACCGATCAGTGCTACCGATCAGTGCTACCGATCTGTGCTACCGATCTGTGCTACCGATCTGTGCTACCGATCAGTGCTACCGATCTGTGCTACCGATCTGTGCTACCGATCAGTGCTACCGATCTGTGCTACCGATCTGTGCTACCGATCTGTGCTACCTATCTGTGCTACCGATCTGTGCTACCGATCTGTTACTGTTCATAAAACTGGAAACACTGTTCACGGAACTGAAAAAATTGGCAAAGTGTTGGGTATAAGTCCTCTTGACCTCCCAGAACACCTCCAACACCAACATTTCACAAAGTAATGGACCAGAGAGGTCCGGGCCATTACAATGATATATTATTATGCCAATATGAACAGTTATGGAAATGTTGAATTTGTATCATTGACCATCCATCTTAATTCTTAGGATAGTTTATGATTGCATTATAACTTTATTAACAAAGGGAAAAGTATTGATTTTTTTATAATTATTAACTACTAACATAGATTGATAAAGTACTGATATTTTTTATCCGTTATTATATAAAAATCCATGTTTTTATCCAACCAATAGTCATTTGGTAAATGGTTTGAATGCTCTTGTTGACTCGTTTGGTGAATTCATTGGACATAAGTAACTAATGTGTGGGACTAGGAATTATATTTACCTCCAATGCATCAATAGGTATCATGAGACATGAATAGTTTGGGTATTTATTGTATTCTTTCACAATTCAAGAAGATGGCTTTGCTGCAATCTTGATGATAAATAAATGTATTGGAATAAGACCCTCACAACATGTTATTGATGTTCTAAATTATGGATTACATTAGTATGAGATCATTATTATTGATATCCATATTTTCATTTATTTTCATGGATATATAATTTATTCAGTTTCATGAAGTTTTTTAATTCATGTTTATTTATTCTTTATATAATATTCATGCCATGTTTATACCCTAATTACCCATGTTTTATTTTTTCCATCACTCTTCATTTGAGGACACCCCTTATTATGTTTCTGTTTTTCCATGTTATAAAAAAAGTAATATACATTATATGTTTATATGTATAAAATGTGTTAATGAATTTGTAGGAGATGTTGAAAAAACATTATAGATTAAGTTGTTTTATATTTAATTAATCAAAAAAATTGAAAAAAACATTATAGTAATTGGTAGTTATTTTTTTATTGTAATTCTATAAATAAATGAACCTAAAATTATCCTTTAGATATAAGAGATGAAATAATATTCAATGATTATATAATTATGGGTGGTTATATCGAGACTTGTAAATATAGTATCAAAGTTAATTTGTAATGTATATGTTTATGGATCTAGATTCGGGGGTTTGGGTCCACTGTTTCATAGTTGATGTCCAACGAAATTTTTAGATAACTTTATAAGTTAGAATTTTTTGGGGGATAATTTAAGGGTTGATAAGTTATATTTTATAATAATAGATTATCCAGTAGGGTATAATAAAATTTATTTCAATTATAATAATGTACACTTTTTTGTGGATTAGGATGAGAAAACAAAAGTGAAAATACAAGTAACAATATTATGTAAAGGTTGAAGTAATAAGGTTTCAATAAATTCTTGAGTATGTGGTTTTTGAAGAAATTAAAATCTTATATGGATACTAGAAAGTGGATGTGGCTAAAAGATATATTCATTTAGGGGTAATCACCTCAAAAAGGTTGATTGAGAATGGACTTGATCTTCACTTTGGTTCATGGTGAATGTGCCTAAGACTACACGTCTTGGTAAACACTCCTAGGAGATATGATTTTATTAATAATCTTATATTTACAAACCATTATAATGGATTTTTTAATGATGTTAACTAATTTGGTTTGAGAATCTAATAGAGAACTAACCATAGATAACCAAGTATTAAATAGAGAAAGTCATAGGTTGATGTAAATGTATCATAAATTAAAAAAAGGTGTCAAAAGGGAAGACTTGTTGAGATTAATGTCATCATTTTAATTTTTTGGATATTATAATATCCATTTTGGTTTTAGTTTTTTATTGAAAAAGGATAAAGAACATAAAATGAAAAATGGTATGTATCTAAAAACGACTATATATTTAAGCTGAATAAGGAATCATACTTAAATGGTTGAGAATTTGAGTATTTGATTTCTAGGATGAAAAAATGTGACTTTCCTTTACTTAACTATGTTATTTAGGTCTATATCTAAATATGAATTAAATCACAACACTCTTAGATATTTTCACTATTGGTTTATATTTTTCAATGATATCCTGATATATTCTAAATGTTATAAAGATTATATGAAATATATAAGGATTAATCATGAGTAGTTCTATTTTAATGGATTTGAAACATATATTAAATGTTATTAATAACCATGAAATGTGATTTTATAACAATGTTATATTTTTTGGATACTATTGTAGAACACATGGTTGATGTATCAATAAATCTTATGTTTAATATACACATGATATTGAGATAACAAAGGGTGGTTGGATTTTGAAGAAGTAGGTCAGATAGTAATTGGTAACATTGGGATTGATAAATGATTCATGATTTTTTTGTATAATTTCATCTCATTTTTGTGATTATTATATATATTAACCAGTTTGTGACCTTTTTAACTAGTAGATAATACAATTTGAGGGTTAAAGTTATAGTAAATTTTTCCAGTAATATATAATCTCATTATGTTTAAATGTCTTGGGGATTCAAATAGTTTTTGGGAAATTTATGTTATTGATATTATATGATCAGGTTATATACATAATTGGGTATATGATCATAGTAATGATTATTTTTTATAGGAAGGATAAGTTAGATTTTGAGAGCGTAGATCTCAATGATTAAGGTATTTAAAATATTTTAGGAATGTTCGTTGCAATTTGGGATATCTTTTTAAAGGATTGGGTTAATAAGTATGAGAGAAACAAACTAAATATAACCTAGGATAATCCAAGAATGATATATTTTAAACTAGGAGTGAAATAAGTTAAACCAATTCTGATACAAGAAGAGTTGTTAAAACTATATGTTAACATGATAATAATATAAAGTGAGGCATAATGAGGTTAAATTTTTCTATGGTTATTTATGACAATTAACTTATAATGATCATCATTGGTTTTACCTCATTAGATTTTAATAATGGTAGGAACTATAATACACCATGGGTGTAAGGGAGAATAGAAATATTACCTCGACGATCAACCCATATGAATTGAAAATGGAGTAAGAAAAACCATGTTATTATGCCAAACCAGCTGTCACAAAATATGATTATAAATGGGAACATAATCGATGTCTCAAAAATACTGAGGAAGATAAAGATTGACACTCATGAAAAGTAGGTGAAAATATAGAGATGGAAACAATATTCAATTTTCTATATGTCAAAAATGATGGAAAAGTATTGGTAAATTTACATAAAGTGATAGGAAAATACTATAAGTGAAGAGACGAAGCTTATCAAACACACAAGTGTAAGGGAAATAGGTTTGTCACAAAAATTTATAGCTTTAATTATAAGATATTTGGGAATTATGTGGATCAATGTCCAAATATAAGGGACAAAAAGTTAGATAGTCACCAATAACCTTGAAAACAACAAAAAATTCATAGAGATACTAATAATGTATCAAATATTGATATTTCAATCTATATTTTCTAGTAGTATATGTCATGTATATTTTCACTAACTAAATTATATTGAGTTATAAAAACCCATGGTGTTATGATTATCATACAAATTAATTTCAGGGATTATGGAATGTTATTACTTATGGATCAAAATCTACATCCCTTAGTAAAATTCTATCTGAAAATCTAGAATGGGATATCTATATTTATAAATAGTTTATAATTATTTTTATTGTAGATAAATATCATTCCAAATTCTAAAAAACTCATCATCATCTAGCGGTATATTGATAATAATGATTTCCTTATATAAATTACTTTGATCCAATGTGTCAAATAGTGAGGATGAAACTTATTTCAGGTTGGACGTAACACCCAAAATTTATAATATATGATTATCTTTTAATGAGGTAGATAATTTTATATCTTTCTCCACATACAAAAATAAACAAAAACCAAACTATAATTTGTTTATACTGTTAAAAACCAAGATATTGAATAAATCAGAATAAACAAGAGTAATATCTTTATTAATTATATGTATAATATAATATAAATTCTACTTTTAATATGAATGAAATTAAATTAGTTTACCCAAAATGACTAATGATATTATTTATTTATTAGAAAAATAATTTTCTAAAAAATTTCTGTTTATGAAATACAAATTTAGTTTTCAAGAAACTTATTATTAATTATAATTTATAATTTATATTAATAATTTTTTAACAAAAAATTAGTTTTTAAATGATTTGAAACAAGAAAATAAGTTAAAATTATAAAATTTCAGGTTCTAATAAAATAATTTCTCATTCTATATTTTTATTTCATTCAAAAACAAAATTTATAAATTTTAGAATTTCAAATTAATAAATATAAACATCATTTTTTCTTTCCTTATATCAATGTTTTCTTATTATTAATTTTTTTTTCAAAGGATTTATTTTTTTGTCAAAAAAATGGATTTCACAAAAAAAATATTTTTTTGAATTTATTATTATATAAGAATGATAAATAATATTTTAAAACCTTTTAGGTGATGAAATATAAATATTTAAAATAAGATTATAAATTTTGAAATATTCTTTGACCTTATAAATCTTATGTACAACATTTTTTGATGTAATTAAAATGTTACTTTAATAAAAATTATTTCAATGTTTTATTTTAATAATGTATTTTTTTAGTAGATTCAGTTTTGGATTGAATTTAAAAACTCATAGAATTTTTTTTCTATAATAACAAAATTCATGTAATAAAAATCAATATCCAACTTCATTTTATCTTATATATACATTTAATACTTAAATACTTTGTTTTTCTAAACAAAATATGGGATTAAGTGTGTTTATTTAAAAATGTACATTCACACCATTAGAATTTTTTTGATAGAATGATTCTTAAATTAAAAAAATTATAAGATTAGGTAATAGGGTAAATATTAATGGTTTTCATTAAAATCAATTACTATGGTTGGAAATTAATTACCATGGTAAAAGTACATTAGGCTAAAAGTTAAACTTAAAAACAAAAATCCCTAAAAGAGCCATAATTTCAAAGAAAAATGATTCATTGAGGTGATTTTAGACCCACACTCACTATCCCCACAAATTATTTCCATTTTTTGGTGATTTAAACTTGAATAGTAATGTTAGATTATTGAAAAATTAATGGTTACGCCCAAAACTTCCCTTCTGCTCACTTATAAATGGGTAATATCGATACCACTTCAAGAGTCACCTCTCCTTCAAATTTACAATTTAATATTATAAAATTTAATCCTATTATAACCATATCTGAGGTTAAATAGTTTTTAGTCTCCGTTATTTATCGTTGGCCCATCATTTCCAAGGATTCTTCCAAGGAAAATTCATGTCCTCGAAGTGAGTATCATCTACTACTTAGGTTTTCCACTTTATTATCATCTTTCAAATTTATTATACCCACATTAATATAATGATATTATTATCATTTATACAATTTAGTTTCAATACATCAAGGATATTATAATTTTTTATAATAATGAAATCCTTTTACATAAATTATTACAGGATTTTATGAATAAATATGAATTAAATTCAAACTGAGGATTCAAAAGCCTAGTGTCTTTGGAAGACTAGGTACATTATTAGACAACATGAAACTTAAATAATATATATATATATATATATATTGATCTCAACAATGATATTATAAATCTCTTTGATATAATACAACTTCATAGCATAGCCAGAGGAATACATAGACAAAAGGTGTGAGCTGAATATACTAGAAAGTGAATAAATATGTAAATGGAGCATAACACATGACTCAGATGAAATAACATGATAATATAATATAAATGGATCATTAATAAAATTGTTTGAGAAAAAAACATATTACATGTAAGAATAATCTCATGGAATCAAAGGAATGTTGTATCAATATATTGCATGCTATAAACATGAGTAAAGGATGACTATGAAGATGATATCACATGGTGGGCAGAGTCCTATAAATGATTAGGTTTACTCCCTAATTCCAAACATAACATATCAGGATAAGAAAAAATTACCCAATTAATTTTATTTATATCTAGGTGCACCCATCAAAACATGTACATGTATATATGCTCCACATAATGAAATCAATGAAAGCGCATAAAAATAAGGATTTCCTATTGAAAGGCATGGGTTTCTTAACCACGTCCTAAGGCAAAATAAATGAACGTATCATAATGGTGTCCATTAAATAATGGATAAAGTTATTCTTATAAATTAATGAAGGTAAAATAATAATATATCACGAATTAAAATTTATAAATGATGTGAAAACATGAAAAAGAGTAGGTACATAACTTTAGAAATTTGCCCCTTAAGAAATGTTTTAGGGAAAAGATTAAAGAGTATTTAAAATGGATAAATGAATAATTATTTACGTAAAACTAGAAGTGAACCAAAATGGTTTTTATGATATTATTAGTCATTTTAGAAAATATTAGTGGCTTGAAACAATTTATGGATAATACTTAAAAAGGATGTAAGAAATAGAGAAGTTTCATTTATTCAGTTTTTCTTATTGAGAAGAATTGAGAAGCGAACCTTTTAAAACATGTATTTACACATAAACTGAAGATTTGTTGAGAAATATATATATTTATTTAAATTATATACAGAGTATAAAAGATTTATATAATAATAATTAGGTGATAAATTGAGGAAATGTTAAACATAGAGTAACTTAAAGTAAATATGTTGGTTCAGAGAGATCCCTTACCTTATGTCTAGATGCATTCATCATGTGTACTTAATATCCTAAAAAATCACATTAGATTCATTAATTAAATAATTATGAACCTATTAAAAATATTTTTTGCTTATAAAAATATTATTATGTTTATTTATGGTCACTTCGATGAGTTATAAAGTTCAATTTGGTTTCTCTGAGAGCGTTTGTTTCTTGGTTTCAAGGTTAGTTCACATGAGTATAATTATTGATGTCTTTTCAAATAGGAATGAAAATAAAGAAGTTAAATGAAATGTTATTAATTAACTTCAAGAAGTTAAAATAATCCCATTTATCATTTACTTTACCGACATGTGGATGAATTACTTAAAAATAATCATGATATATGTTTAGTTTATTTTGGAAATTTTATGACCATCCCAAACTAGTTTTGTTTCATTTAATATCATTGACATTTAATATTTACATAATGTGAAAATGCATATAATATACATATTTAGTTCACTTTATATAGTTATAAGTGAATATAATCCTACTATGAAGGTAGCTGTGGAAAACAAAAGCTCATTATCTATGTAGGTGTTTAACTAACATAATATGGAAAATGGTTTCACTTTTCGTTGAATAAGAGAAGACGATGAAAGGGGTAGATTAAGATATTAGATTAAAAATATAAAATTAAAATATATACATTGTAAAATATTTATTTTTCTATTATGGATGAAGGAGGTGAGGGGAAGGTTGATGATGAAGTGAAATTTAAAGGGGTTGTTTGAGAATGTTCCCTCTTAAATACTTCCACCTTGAAGAACCCCTTAAGAAACATGGAATTAGAATTTTAGTGATATTAGAAGAAATAGTATTTGGGGAATAGTGGTTAGGAGAGGGTTTGTTATTTATTTTTCAAGATTCTTGTCTAAGAAGGTGTGAAGAGAAGGGTGCATGAAAGAAGTGTTTTTTTAATATTCCATTCATCAGTTTATTATGTTTTCTCAAGACTATCAATATTGTTTATTATTATGACTATATATAATAAATTTTGAATTTTACTTCTAACCATTGCATTATTACATCATTCATGAGTACAAAATTAAGGTACTTTTCTTATAATGATAACTACCATACATTAATATATTTCACTATTCAACAAAAATTCTACTATTTTAGACAAATCCCAAAAAATCATGCTAAGAATATTTTGACCTATATAATTAATAAATGACATTAATTTTAGGAAAATAATCTTATAATTATGATATATTAATTTTTTTAATAAAATCCATATTTAATTGAAAAATACCTTTTTTAATATTTAGAGAAATTTTCTAACTCTATGAAAAATTACTTTTTTCATCAGAAAATTATGTTATAATAATAATAAATCATAATATTAATTTATAAAAAAAATTTAAATAAAAATTATTCCAAAATAATATATTTATTATAAAAGTGTATTAAAATATTTATTTTTTATAAAAATGAAAACACTTAATTTACTATTTTCAAAACAATTATTTTCCAATACCTTGGCTTAAATATATCATATATTAATTTTTAAAGATAACTAAATATTAATTTACACTTCCATAGGTGAGGTTACCATTCTAACCATCCGATTAATATTCCTAATGGTCATATTATTGTACCAATAGTCAGGTTACTATTCCAACGTTCAAATTACTATTCCAATGGCCATAATACAATTACAACAGTCAGATTACTATAATAATAGTCACGTTTTAATGGTTATATGGGATCCCTGATTTCTATAAATACCTCTTATCCCATTAATTATTTATTCAATTCTATTTTATCTCAATATTATTTATACTTTCAACTTTGAAATTAATATTGTATTGTTACCATTATGTTCTATTTATACATATTTATTTGTGTGTGTGGTCATTCTGGTGGATCAAGCATATCCAAATTTTCCTATTGTTATTTTCTTATTTTCTATTTATTTTACCATTGTAAAACTTTACATAATTATTGATTTAGTTTCTAACTAATGTATCAATATTAATTTATGAGAATAATGGGTTTTTTGTTTCTCAATGTGATGTATGTTCTTTTTTGTAACATCCCAGGTATTTATAGAACAATAAATTTTCATATTTATTAATTTTAATAAATAATATATTAATTTTACATTTAATGGGACTATTTTTTTGATAGTATTCATGACACTCAACAGCAGGTTTCTCTGAAATCATACATTGAACACAAAACTGAGTTATATTGAAAAATAATACATTATTTATATTGTTATTTTACATGGTAGTTAACTCTTACCCATTGTATTTTCAGGATTAAAAATAACTAATTTTATTATGTTTACACATGTTTATTAATTTTTTTACTTTAATGTAATAAATTTTAGAGTCTTAAAAAGAGAATAAATCTGATTTTAAGCATATGATACTCTAATATTTTTTTAAAGGCAATTTTACCACTTTTTGATGGTGAACCCTTTTTAAATATTTTGTTTACACTTTTAATTACTTATATTTGAAAAAAATAAACTTTTTCCTTAGAATATGGACATCAAAATTGAATTTGGTTGAATTTTTTTAATTTTCTGACAAGATTAATATTTTAATGAATAGTGAAAATACAATATTTTAAATCCAAAGTGCCCTTTCGTCTAAATTATTTGTATTTTTAGATTATCTTTTAAGTTGGTTTTAAAGTATATTTAGATTATTTTTTATCATATAATCCAATTTTTTTCATTGGAGGTAATTTCACATTATAATTCGGTATAAACACATGTTAATCTTCTGAGGGTTTTTACTTTTAAAACCCTGTTTTCTCATTTTGAGAATGAGAATTAATTTTAAATTAATTACTTCAACTTATGTGTTTTTAATTTAGAAATATGGATTACATATTTGGAACCATATGGTTCAAATTATGTAAATTGGTCGCTTTTATTTTTTAACAGGATAAATATTAACTATAGTAATTATTTTTATTTACCATTGTTAATGGGTAAATAAGGTAGATAAGGGTGAAAATAATATTAAAATAATTAAAATCTACCCTAAAACATGTTATAATCCTATTGTATGAGCTATGTCCAACCCAGAAAACCATTGGGATAAAAATTTGTCCATTTTCATCCACTTGGGTGTGATTATGACACATATAACTTTTAATATAATGTAAATGAAAATATGTTATAAACATACATCTTCTTACCAAAACAGTTTTAATATTGGTTTATATAAGTGATATCTTAGACTATAAATAGTAATTATAAATTTATGTACAATTACTACATAATTTTATTTTATTTATTATTTTTATAAATTATATAATTAAATTTAATTATGACACAATGATGATGTAGTGATTACTTTATTTATGAAGGAATACAATAAATGATATCATAAATATTAAAATAAATATTATTTAACATAATTTATGTCATACATGATTTTTCTAGGTGAATATGACATGTTATAATACTATTCAATGGGGTTTTTAGAATTTCTCTCTCTTTTTATATTTTATTTAAATTCAATAAAATTAATAGTGTAAAAGTTGACATAGTTGATATTTTATAAAAATAGTAATTTACTAAATTATTTTATAATCATAAAAATATTTTAAAAAAAAGTGACTATGAGAATTTTTAAAAGTTAATTTTATTTCTAATTATGTGAAATTTACCGCATATAAGTAAATTTAATAGCCTCTTGATAAATAAAATGTTGTTACCACATTTAAAATTAAAAGAGAATAATTATGGGTAATCCAAAAATATATGGTATTAAATAAATTCAATACATGTCAAAAACTTATTGGATTAGATTATTTCAAACTATACCCATAATATCGTAGACATGTCTACATTTTTATCATTTGAATTAAAAAAATTAATTTATATTAATTTAATAATTTAAGAGTTTCCAAGGGCTCCCCTCCGCTCTCTTATAAAAAGGTACCCACATTTCTCTAATACACACACCTAAATAACCATTTGGTTCTACGAATACATATCCAAACCTCTTCCTATAATCCCTCCCCTTATACTAGAAGCCTCACTTAGGGAAGAAATCCTCCCAAGGATGCCTTTTTGTGTAAACTAAAATAAGTTACCCGATTAAGATGTAACACCGTCTCTCGTGCTTTTTAGTTTCATTTCCATTATCCACTCCCTAACCTCTTATTATTATATTTTTACATAACAATACCGGTATAATAAATATACTAGAATGATTTTATGATATGGTTTTTATCTACATATACACACACCTCCATTTAATAGTTAACGAACAAGTAGTTTCAGTGTACGGTGAACTACTGCTTCACAAAATGATGATCGTTCAATTATCCCCTATCACCTCTCATGGTGGCCATTATAATAAAAAACTATTTTTACAAATGATATACATTATATTTATATTCTATCTAATATTATATATTTTTTATTTATAACATACCTTTATGCTTTCCATTTTGTGTAAATAAGATAATTTCATTTCATTTCTTATCTCCAAATATTGTTGATTATTTTAAACACATATATAATGGGTATATATGATATTTAAATCATGAATACTTTTCTTTAGATGATTTAATTTTTTCAACATGGAAAATTTACATCAAAACCAGTTCATTTTTTACTCAAGTTCCAAATATCGACAAAACGTCCGATATGAAATTAAATTATTAGGTAATTTTATAACCTGGTAATAAGTTATATGAAATGAATAATAAAATTAAAAAAATTAACTTAAGAAGGTATAAATAAGCCTATGTTTATTATATATTAGGAACACGGAACATACAAGACAAGTCAGACTCATGGTAAGGGACTTTGTCTCAATCTCCTTTCATTGATTGATATTTTGATGTTATACACCACCTTATTTTATATGGTGTATAACCAACCCATTTGACATTTAATTTAATTCAATGGTTTTTTAAGTGAATAATTTTCTAAAAATAATTCTACTAAATGACAAAAAATAATGTTTTTTTAACATACACGACAATACTGAATTTTCTGCAGCTGTGACCATTTTGTTATTTGGCTTCTTCTACAGGCCAAAATTTTTTTAAAAGAAAAATAAATACCATATTCCCTTTTAAGGTATTTTGGTATAGAAATTGGATTTAATAATTTTTTGGTTACATCAATATTTTCTAATTTTTCCTTGTGATTGGAAATTTTATGTGTGAAATGTTAATAATTGCAATATTTTATATGTTATGATTATATAATGGTACTTTGACATTTGACGAGTGGTTACATGATAAAACAATGATGGGTGGTTACCTGATAGAACAAATATGTGTGATCTTATGATAAAGAAATAAAGGGTGGTTATGTTATAACCTCCAATTCATTGGGTATAGAAGTCGGTCATACGTCTATTCTATTTAGTGATATATATGGAAGTCGACCATATGGTTATTCCATTTAAGTATGATTATGTCTCAGGTTACCTTGGTATGTTATATTTTTCTTTCTATGGATTTTATGCTAATATTTTTGTTACAAAAAAGGTATGAACTGAGCTTATACCCAGTGAAGTGTAATTAATACTTCTTAAAGGTGAAAAGGATTACTTTATGATAATGTATTCATGGTTTACATGGTTTCCCAAGACTAATAGTTTATTTTAATTGTGCATCATTTACTTATGTTTTTATATTCATCCCCCTTTTTGAAAAAAAAATCCCATGAAATAAAGAAGAAGAGAGTCAAGTATGGGATCAAGGAAAATTTATGTTGATTAAACATGAAATGAAACCATATTTCTTTTTTAAGGTTTTTGTTTTATGAAAAAAATAGATTATGAGTAGAAGTGTCTACTTATAATATCATTGTAATTATGTATTAGTTACGACATAATTCTATAAATATATAAACTTCAAAAATATCCTCGATGTTAATTAAATTCAAATTATTAACTTATTTCAGGATTATGTAATGTTTATGGATGAGGCCTTATAGTTTTTATCAAAGTTCTGTTTAAAAAACATTAGGCATTATGATATTTTTAATAGAATATCAATAAATGATTTTTTACATTATGGTATAATTGAAATGATATAGAATTTTAATATTACCATGTTGCTTTTTCTAAGATATGACAATTCAGATTGGGTTTCCATAGACGAAATAGAGAAGTTGTGCAGGGATGACATACCGACGAAAAAACCCCACGAAATCATAATATTTAGATGGTAAAAATAAAAACTAAACAATTTGGTGCATGGGGGGATCAATATACTCAAGAGATAAATGGTGGTTTTGTCCATGCACAAGAATAACTAGATCAACCATAGAGAAATATGTCGTTAGTGGTTCATTTCAGGAGGCAACGTCCCCCATCATTTAGAGGATTATCAGACCCTATGCAAGCTGAATGGAGAATTAAATCACTTGAATTTTTTTTTATATAATGGGGTGTTTAGAAAATAAAAATTATTTTCTTTCTATTTATCTTTTTGATGGTGTATATGATCAGTAGTGGTAAATGATTAGACATATTACATGAAGTAAAGAGATTGACGCAATGGAATGGGATAAATTTAAAAAAATATTCCTTGAGAAATATTTTCCAAAATCTTATTCCACATAGGATGAAAAAATAATTCTTGGAATTGAGACAAAGGGGGTAATATTATTTTGCGTCATATCAAGAAACTTTAACCTGTTTGTTGTGGTACGCCCCAAATTTTATCTAGGATATTGATAGTAATATAAATCGGTTTTACTTAGGACTAAAGTCGATATATCAAATGTAATTAGCTTCTCATGAGATCAAAATCTATGAGAATCAGTTCTGATGTGCTGAGAAGGTAGAAATAAAGTTTTATGATGATCATGTATTCCATGAGTAAAAAAAAGGAAGTGATCCAGTTGGTACGAAATTTGAATGCATTCATCAATGATGTATAGAGGAAAGAAAAAAATTCAACTTGTGAGAAGTGAGGTAAAAATAATCCTTGAGAATGTATGCCAATGTTCAGGAAGTTCTTATTTTGTAGAAATATTTGTCATATTTATTGTAACTCTAAGGAATACAATCATGAAGGTAATGAAAACCATGTGGTAAGATGTTTTAGTTTCAATGAGTTAGATAATTATGCCAATGTGTGTCAAAAGATGGTTACCCATTGTGGAAACCAACAAAATTGAAAGAAGAAGGGTGTGGAAAAATATTTTTCTACTACTACGGTTGATGTGGGACCATAAAATGAAGTGGTGAAAGGTATGTTATATATTTTTTGAAAATATTCCAACACTCTATTTGACTCTGGATCATCACATTCATTCACTTCTGAGATATTTGCAAGTAAATTGGAAATAGAACCACGTGAATGTGATATAGAAATTTTGGTAAAAACCCTGGGTTGAATTATTAAAGTGAACAAAATTTATAGGAATCATCATATTATCATTAGTGGGATAGTATTTCCTATAAATATTATTGAACTTCCCATAGTGTAATTTGATATCACTTTGGTTATGGATTGGATTATAGTTTATCAATCTAAAATAGATTTGTAAATCAAAGAATGTTTTATTCAATGATTTCATACCTTTTATTACATACCTAGAAGTATAGAGAATGATTAAATATGGAATTTAATTTTATCAAGATCATGTAGTTGAAAATGAGGAAGTAATTTTGATTAGTGACATTCTAATAGTGAATAAGTTCACAGATGTTTTTTCATGATGAATTGGTCGGTATTGTTCATTATTAGGAGGTTGAATCTAATATTAATTTAGTTCCTATTTTTAAAAGTATTTATAAACCCTCTTATTGAATGGATCAAGTTGAATTTGCAGAATTTAAAAAATAGTTGCAAGAATAGTTTAATAAAGGTTTCATTCGACCTAGCACTTCACCATGGAGTTATTTTATTCTATTTGTGAAAAAGAAAGATAGTTATATGAGAATTTTTATTGATTAAAAATTCTATAATTACATCACTATTAAGAACAAGTATTTGTTTCATCGTATCATTGATTTATTTGATCATATCTAGGGTGAAAAATATTTTTAAATATTTATTTGAGGTCTGGGTACCATTAGGTGAAGGAGAAAGAGGAGGAAATTTGAAAGGAAACGTTCCAAAAAAGATATGAAAAATATGAGTTTGTAGTTATACCCTTTGTTTTATATAATGAACATGTTTTATTTTCAAATCTCGTGATTGGAGTCTTTCATTAGTTCTTGGATTAGTTTGTGGTTGTGTTATTGATTATATTTTGATACATTCTAAAATCCATAAGGAAAATTAAATTCACTTAATTATTGTTTTTGAAAACCTTAAAATAAAAGAAACTATATTAAAAGTTTAGTAAGAGTGAATTTTGGTTACAAAAAAATCATTCCTTGGTAATATTGTGTCTAAATATGGCATTACTATTGACCCTTCTAAAACCAAATTTTTTGATGAGTGGCCAAGACCTACAAATATCATAGAGATTCATAGTTTTCTTGGATTAATGGCATATTACCAAAGGTTTGCTGAAAGATTATCTCAGTAATATAGCCCACTATATAATTTAACTTGTAACAGAGTTAAGTTCATCTAGAAAAAATAATGTGGTAATCATTTTTAAAAACTGAATATACTATTGGTAAATACTCTAGTTTTGGACCTACCATCCAGTAATGGTGAATTTTTTATCATCAGTGATGCTTAATGGAATAGAATTTGTTGTGTCCTAATGCAGAATGATTACTTAATTGCTTATTATTGATGTCATTTGAAACCTCGTGAGTTAAATTACAAGACACATGATTTGGCGTTAGATGTTATTGTTTTTCCATTAAAAATTTGGAGTAATAATTTGTATGGTATAAAGTATAAAATATATATTGATCACAAAATTTTAAAGTATATATTCACTCAGGAATAATTGATCTTGAGATAGATGAGATGGATAGAATTAATCAAGGATTATGATTGCACGATTACTTATCATCTAGGAAAATAAAATAAAGTGGATGATTCCTTGAGTGGAAGGATTAATCCTAAATTGAAAATGTTACATTTGGAATGAGATCCTTTTGTTATTGATTTGGTGAATTTTGGAATAGAAGTTATTGGTGAAGGGAATTCCCATTTTTTGTTTTAGGTGGTAGTGAAATCATCTCTATCAGACAGAATTAAGCAATCAAAGAAAGAAGAAAATCATTTATAGAAAATGGTAGAATTGGTTTAGAAGGTTATATTACCTAAATTTAATATTGATAAATATTGTGTTTTGAGGTTTGGGAAGTGATCATTTGTACCTTGTGATTCACAGATGAAGAAATAGTTGTAATATGAAGCTCATAGTTCTATATTTTTAGTTAATCCAGGTAGTACAAATATGTACAAAGATATTAAAGAGTATTACTTCTGGGATGAAATAAAAAGATATATTTCTAATTTTTCTATGATGTTTTTAACATTTTAGTAGCTGAAAGTAGAATGACAGTTGTCAAAGGGGATGTTTCATCCTTTTCCAATTCTATTATTGAAATGGGAAAATATATCCATAGATTTCATAGAGGGGTTAAAATAGACTCCTCAAGGTAAAAATATGATTTGGGTTATTATTGATCTATTGAATAAATCTGCTCATTTTCTTCCTTTTTGAGATAGTTTATCTCTATATCCACTTTCATGGTTGTATCTTAAAGAGATATCCAGGTTACATTTATTTCCTCTCTCCATTATATCAAATAATGATCCCATGTTCATTTCTATCTTTTATAAATGTCTTCAGAATTAGTTAGGCACTAAATTGAATTTCAGTATAGTTTTCCATCATCTATCAGATGAGCATCGTGAATGAACAATTCATACCTTGGAGGATATGATACGTTATTATTCAACGGATTACCAAGGATTTTGGGATCAACATATTTCCTTGGTTGATATTTATTATAATAATTGCTTTCATTATAGTATATAGATTGCACCATTTGAGGATCTATATGGAAAGTGGTGTCAAATTCCATATTTTTGGTAAGATATAGTTGAAAAAAAATTAATGAGACATAAATTGGTATAGTAAATGTAAAACAAAGTTCATTTGATACAAAGACACATGAGGATAGCACAGATCTAGAATAAGAGTTAAGAAGATAACTGGAGGAAGGATCTTTAATTTTAGGTAGGTGATCATGTATTTCTCAATGTTTCTCCCTGGAAAATTTTGAATGTGTTTTGGTAATAAGGGGAAGTTGAGTCCACGATTCACTGGACACTATGAAATGTTGGATAAATTTGGGTCATTTTCCTATCGAGTGGACTTACCTCCATGTTTATACCAAGTACACAATTGTTTTCATTTTTAATTTTAATAATGTATATTATAAATCTAACTCATGTTTTCAGTCTAGAAATAGTTCAGCTGGAAGGGAATCCTTGTTATGTGGAACAACCAGTCCAAATTCTGACCGCAAAAAGAATATTTTGTGGAATAAGGTTATTTTTTTGGTTAAGGTTTTTTGGAAAACCATATGGTTTAAAAGGAAACATTTTAATATGAAAATTCTATGAAGGATAAATACCCCCACTTATTTAGTAAGTGAATAAAATTGCAGGGATGCCATTTCCAAAAGGGGGGAAGGATGCAACATGCCATGTATTTATAGAATGATACATTTTCATATATATTAATATTTATGAATAAGATATTAATTTTTTTTAATGGGGACACTTTTTCTGATAACTTGCTCTACATGCAATAATGAGTTTCTCTAAAATCTTTCATTACACATGAAACCATGTTATACCGAAAAATAATACATTATTAACATTATTATTTTATATGGTAGTTAATGACTAGTCATTTTATGGGTTGTAATGTAGAGAACTAACTATATTATGTTTAAACATTTTTATTAATTTTTTTTACTTTCATCCAATAAATTTTAGAGGCATAAAATTATAATATATCCAATGTTGGGCATAAAATACTCTAATATTTATTTAAAGTTCGTCTTATCACTTTTTGAGGTGGAACCCTTTTAAAATATAGTTTTTGAAATTTTTATAATTTCTTTGAAAAAATAAACTTCTTATTGGTAAATGGTAAATCAAAATTTAATTTGGTTGAAATTTTGGTATTTTTTTATAAAATTCATATTTTAATGAACAGTGTAAAATACTGCATTTTAATTCAAAACTTCCTTTTTGACAAAATTATTTGGGTTGTTAGATTATATATTACATTGGGTTTAAAGTAAATTTTTTTATGTTTTTATTATTTAATCCAATATTGGTCATTAGAGATAATTTCACATTGTAATTTGATATGAACGCATGGCAATCTTTTGATTGTTTTTACTTTTAAAAAACTCATTTTATCATTTTGACAACCCGAATTAATCATAAATTATTTATTGCAACTTATGTGTTTTTAATTTGTAAAAATGGATTCCATATTTGTGATAATAAGGTCTATATTATTTAAATAGTTCCCTCTTATTTTTGGAAATGATGAATAGTAACTTTAGTAATATTTTTTATTTACCACTGTTAAAGGGAAAATCACATAAATAATGGTAAAAATAATATTATAATAATATAAAACTACCATAACACTTATCCAAATATTATTTAATGATCTATGGCTGATAACAAAAACCCTTGGGATGAAAATTTGGCCTTTGGAAGCCATTTGTGTGTGATTATGACACTTTCAACTATTAATTTAATGTAATGGAAAATATGTTATATTAATATATCTTATTACTAAAACAATTTAAATATGGGTGTATATAAGTCATGTCTTAGAATATAAATAGTCATTATAAATATATAAATATTTCCTAAATCATGTTTTTTATTTATAAATTTTAGGCATTAAATAATAAAATTAAATTTTGACACAATGATGATTTAGTAATTGTTTTATTAATGAAGTAATCAAATAATTGATACTATAAATATTAGAATAAATATAATTTGACATATTTTTTTCATACAAGATTTTTATATGTGAATATTACATGTTATAAGACTATTAAATTTTTTGTTTTGAAGTTAATTCCTTCTTTAGATTTTAATAAAATTCAATAAAATGAATAGCGAAAAAATGACATTATTAATGTTTTATAAAAATATTAATTTATTAAAATATTTTAAAATCCAAAGAATATTATAAAATAACAATGTTAATATGATAAGGTCTAAAATTTCAATAAGTTTCCAATTATTGGAAATTGATCAAAGATAATTAAAATTCATAGCCTCTTAATAATTAAAATGTTGTTACGATAATTTTAATTAAAAGAGAATTTTTAAGGGTAAACCAAAGAGACAAGGTTTAAAATAAAATCAACAGATGTCTAAAAAATATTGGATGAGAGGATTTATAACTCTCCTAATATTTTATTTTACATATCACATGTTTTAATCTTTTGAAATAAAAAAATAGTTTATATTAATTTAATAATTAAAGAGCTTCCAACGGTGCCCCTTCCCTCTCATATAAAAAGGTATCATATCTTCTCAAATACTCACACACCAAGAACCCTTTGGTTTGGAGAATACCTACCCAAAATAATTCCTAGAATATCTCACCTAATCATTGAATCCTACCTTAGGTAATAAAGCCTCCCAAGGAAGCCTTTTCGTATAAACGAAAAGAAGTTACTCGATTAAGAGGTAATGCCTTTTATCATACTCTTTAGCTTCATTTCCATTCTCCGCTCCCTAAACTGTTATTATTTGATAATTAAATAAAAAAATATTATAAATATACTAGTATTTTTTTATGATGTGTTTTCTATCTAAAATTATGCAGACCTTCATCAAATGGGTAACGAACATATAGTTTCTGCGTATGGTGAACTAATGCGTCACGAAATAAAAATTGTTCAATTTTTCCCTACCACCTCTCATTATGGCCATTATAATGGAAATTATTTCTAAATATGATATATATTAATATTATATTTTCTATATGATTTTTATTTTTTTATTTAGAACATACCTTTATGCTTTCTATGTTGTGTAAATATGCTAATTTTGTTTGATGATGTGTGGACTACCACCCACTCAAAGCAATTGGACTCATTCCCACTATACATGGAAAGTTTGAAGGATGGTTTTATTAAACCTATTATATATATATATGACATTAATATCATAATGTGATTATAAAATAAATTTATATCATTTAATTATTATTTTAATGTGATAATGAAATGAAAGTAGCGTTCATGCTTATGTTCGGCCTACCGTCTCCATGAATTGTGTATTTCAATTCTTATATCCAAATATTATGGATTTTTCTAAATTCATATATATTGGGTATATATGATATATATATCATGAATTATATTTTATAAATTATGGAATTTTTATATCATGGACAATTTACATCAAAAAAGTTCATATTTTACTCAATTACCAAATATCGACAAAACATCTGATATTATCTCAAAGAATTATGTAATTTTTATAAAATGGTAATTAATGATATATATTGAATAATTAACTTAAATGTTTTTTCTAAATTAAGTATAAATTAACCTAATTTTATTATTCAAGAAGAATAAGGAACATACGAGACATGTTAGTCTCATGGTAAGGGACTTCATCACAATCTCCTTTCACTGAGGCGTATTTTGATGTTATACACCACCTTATTTTATAAGGTCTATAATCAACCCATTTTACATTCATTTTCATTCAATGGTATTTAAAAAGGATATTTTCCTATGAATCATTTTACAAAATTACCAAATAAATGTTATTTAACATATGCAACAACAATGACTTTTCTACCACCATGACCATTTTGGTATTTGGATTCTTCTACAAGCAAAAATTATGTTAAAAAAATAAATATCATATTCACTTTTTAGGTATTTTTCTATTAAGAATGGTTTTAAGAATGGATTAATTATATTTATATTTTCTAATGATTCCCAACGATTTCAAATTTGATAAATTAAATGTTGACCATTGTAATATTTTATGTGTTATGATTATATAATGGTACTTAGACATTTGTCAAGCGGTTATGTGATAAAACAAGGATTTTTTATTACATAATAGACAAAAGATGAGTGGTTCCATGAAAAAATAAGTATGGGTGGTGATTTTATAACCTCCAATGCATTCGGTATGGAAGTTGACCATATGAATATTTCATTTAGTGATATGCATAGAAGTTGATCGTATGTTATTCCATTTAAGTCTGATTATGTCCCAAGTTACCTTTATATGTTATATTTTTTATTCAATGGTTTTTATGGTATTTATTTGGTAAAAAAAGGATAATAAATGATCTTATATTCATTAAATGGTAATTACTACTTCTTAAGGGTGAAAAGGATTACATTATGATAAAGTATTCATGGTTTACATGTTTTCCCGGGATTAACTATTTTTTTCTTTGTGTATCCCATATTGTGCTTCTTATTCTCATCCCAAATTTTGAAACTGTTTTATTTCACTTAAATTAGAATAAATTCATGGATGGGATCAAGGAAGACTTATGTTGTTTAGACATGAAACAAAACCATGTTTCTTTTTAAATGTTTTTTTTATGAAAAAATGGATAGTGAGTATATGTTTCTACTTGTAATATTTATGTTCTTATGTATGATTTATGACATAATTCTTTAAAGATATAAACCTAAAAAGATCCTCAATTTGAAAACAATTAAAATTATAGATTATGAAAATATTATTTAATGTTTAAGAAATGGTCCTTGTATTTATACTATATGACCTAATTATATGAATGGAAATTCCATTAATAAAATTATAGGAAATTAAATTATTCCACCTTAAGAACATTTTCAATAAAAATTTTGTTTTACTTAATATGGTGAATGTTAGGGTACTTCAATTTCATGTCTTCCTCAGGTTCCCATTTTTCCATCTTGTACTTATGGTTTATCCATAGTAATTTTACTTTGTGATTTGTATTGTTGTGTAAAAAAATTTCACTAACATCCAAGATCTTCATTGGCTACACCTAAAAAGGGATACTATTTTTCATTTTTACCATGATTAAATTTAGTATATGTGAGGGATTTTTTATATAATTCCTTTATAGGGATATGTGGAATTAATCGTTTATTTTAAACATACTTGGTAGAATAACTAGTTGATAGGAAACTACTCTGACAGGATAAAGAATATCAAAGGGGCTAATGTTCCTAGGAATTTTCTTTTCCTTATCCCCAAATTTCATCACTATATTACATGGAGATTTATGGATTAATGAATTGTCTACAACCATGAATTATAGGTCTTATCAATGATTGTTGGAATATCTCTTATACTGACTTTGAGATACCATGATATACTACTAGTTGGTCTTGACTTTTTTTACCATTTCTTTGACCATGTTAGGTCCTTGTAGCTTGTGTTCACCAACTTCATCCAATCGTCTAAGTGATTAGAATATTTTACAATAATTTGATTTATGTGGATCTGTTATTATACTTGAGTGAAAGATATTATTATATGAGAACTCGACCTATGGAGGATTATTATCCCATCATCCTTTTAATTCCATCAAACATACTCTTAGCATATCTTATATTGTCTGAATAGTACACTTAGACTAGCCATCAGTATGGGTGCAATAAGTTATACTAAATTTCAACTTAGTTTTTAGATCATGTTTGAGACTCTTCTAAGACATGGAGGTATATATCATATCTATACTAGATTCAATTGATAATGTTACACCATGAAACCTCAGCACTCCTCTGATGTATATCCATGCATGTTGATCAAGTGAGGGTTCCTATTAAAGTGCAATGAAGTGAGCAGTCTTTATATGTTTATATATAACAACCCGACTAACATTATTTCCTCTATAGTTATTTAGAATACCACTGAAAAATTCCATGGTTATGTATTCCCATTTTCATGTTTGTATGGGTAATGGATTAATCATCCCCTTAGACATTTTCCATTCATCTGAAAGTTACCCATATTCTAGACACTTGGATGTATATTTTTTGATCTCATTTTTCTTATTGTATCACAAATATTGCTCTCAGAGATCTTGATACATATTTATGCTCCCTAGGTTGATATAGAGGGTCAAGATATGAGAATCATTCAGAAGGTCATTATTTATCTAAGGATTTCATGGTACACATTATCATGACCCAAATATTAAAACCCTTTCCTCATCAATTTTTTACTCCATGGATTTCAAATTTTTGATATCCTCCACCTTCTTCTGAATATTAACATCATTGCTTTGAGCATACTTTATATTCTCTAAAATGGATGGTTGATCAACCGTTTGAGAAACGAAATTATGATGTTACATCCTTTATTATTCCCATGTCCATCCTTTTAAAATAATAGAATATTATATCCTTCTCAATTATCATCATTAATAAAGTTGTAGGATAATTTCTTCATAGAGAATCTACGACTATATTTTATTTCCCGGGATGGTAGTTGATTGAGAATTCATAATCATTGATCAGATCTAACTATATTAGATGACATAAATTAAGCTTCCTCTTTGTGAATATATATTTATGTCTCTTAAAATCCACATATATCCCTCACTTTTCTTTATAGAGATACTCTCACCAAATTTTCAAATTGAAGATCACAACAACCAACTCCAGATAATTCATGGGATATATATACTCATGAACTTTCAACTACCTTGATGTGTAGGCTATAACATTATAATTTTTCATCAGTACATATCCTAATACCTTATTTTATGCATCATTGTATACCATGGAGAGTTCCTCACTTGTATGTGTTGTAAGTAATACTGTTGTGATAAGCCTCTTTTTCTACTCTTTATGTCACTCTTGATATTACTTTTTGTAGACATACTTTACTTCATTCAATTAATCATATTTATAGGATTTTACTATAGTGAGAAATACCTCACAAATCATCTATAATACTCATCTTAACCAAGGAAACTATGTAAATACATTACTGATTCTGGTTTTGGCCACTCATAAATTTCCATTATTTTAGAAGGGTCTACATATATCTATTTTGTAGTGATAACATTCCCTACGAATGGCACTTCTTCCATCAATAACTAAAATTTACTATCCATTTTATATATTTTATCCTTTCACAAAGCCTTTAGAACATTAGTCAAATTCTCCTCATGCTCCTCCTTTGTTTTGATGTATATAGGAATATCAACTATAAATACTACCAGAAAATTTTTAGGTTAATCTTTAAGGATCTATTCATTAAGTCTATAAATATTTCTAGATAATTGGTGAGTTGAAACGGAATCACTATGAAATCATAGTGTCTATACCATGTTTAAAAGTTATTATTGGGAATATCTTCATTCTTCACCTTTAATTGGTGATATCCTGACCAAAGTTCCACCTTAGAAAATTATTGGGCCCCACCATGTTGATTGAAAAAATCACCTATCCGTGGAAGTGGATACTTGTTATTTATCAATATTTTTCACAAATGATAATCAATGTAAAGGGTAATTGATCCATACTTTTTCTTGATGAAGATGATTTAATCACCCCATGATGAAGCATTCAGGCATATAAAACACTTATCTAGATTATCTTATAATTAATTTCTTTCCACTCAATAGAAGAAATATTTTAAGGATTCATTGATATGTGTAGAGATCTAAGAATAAGTATGATTAAGAACTCATCCTATCTGTCGAGAGGAATACTAAGTAACTCTTCCAGGAATACATCAGTATAGCCTCTCATAAGGGTAATTTCTTAAATAATGACCCTCTCATTTGTCTCAATAATTTGAGAAAGATATGCTTGTTCATAAAAAAAATATCCATGGTTGAGAAGAATATTCCAAAGGATATTAATCCTCATCCTTTCATTTGTACAAAATCATAGAAATCCTCATGATGTGAACAGTGATATTTGTCTCAAGACAGTTGATGTTGGATTTATAAAAAGATTAAAAATATATTCCCAATCTATCTTAAAACTCTAATAAATGAATTAATATGAGTTTTTTTTGGATGTTCAATCCATAAAAATAAATTGGGGGGAGTTATATATTTTAGATGTAATAATTTCTTCATTTTCTATACTCAAAGACAACTCAACCTCCATATTTTGATGTGGTATTTGAATTTTTCTACTCAAATTTAAAGATATGAAAAAAATATGTAGAACCATAATAAAATATGAAATTCTCTATTCTTGAAAAAATAACCTACATACCTATAACCAGATCATTTTTAGGATCCAACATAGATGTAGTGATAGCATATTCCATTGTTTTCATGGTAGGACGTAGGTTTTGTTTTTTTTATTGCCTTTTAAAACCCTTGGATTAGGGAATTTTCTCTCGTTATGCACATGTTAATTATAGTTGAAACACTAAGAAATGGGTAGTGTGTTTATCTAAACATTCCTTTCTTCTTCAAAATTAGTGGGTTATTCATATCCCTTCAGCAGTGATTATCCAGATGCACCTCTTTTCTAAATTTTAAACATCTCAAGATTCCCTTTAGGCAGTTCTTGGGATGCTTCTTCTCACATTATTAACAAGTGGAATGTTAGGATATATTTACTCAAAGGTATTTATGTCTTGATACTCCCATATTAAACCTTATTGTTTAATTTTTATCTCTATGTTGAAAAGACCATTGAGATTAACTAACCTTCATCTCAACATTATGGTCATAATAGAAAATCGCCTCACATATTTTAAAGCATGAAATCACCAATGCATTTTGTAGACTCGTGTTTAATCCACTAAATAAGGGACCCACCTTATTTTTAGTCTTCATGAGAAATGCAATGACGTGTCATTAAATCCGTATAATGTTTTCTGCGTACACACCAATAGAATCATCTTCCATTTTCTTAGGTTTGATTAACTCTCCCTCCATTATAAGATAGAGATTTCAGGGAAATATTTATTAAAAAAATATTTTCTGGGATCCTACCTATTCCATGAAATCAATTTCCCCTTCAGATTTCCTATTATCGATCAGGTCCACCACTAATCATCATCCTTATCAAAATAATAGGTTTCCTACAAGGCTTTTTGTTATTATGAGTAATAGAGTACATAATATATCTTCTCAAAGGATTTAATCAATTATTATTTGAGGAGGTGATCAAAAGATCCACTAAATGCATGAGGTTTTTTTTATATAAAGGATTTGACCATAACTTGATCTTTATTTTGGAAAAGGATGTAGTTCCACATGATTCATGTTATTACTCAAAACATGAGCCATTTGATCTAGTACTATCATGAAATATTGAGCTCTCACTCCTATCTGGTTATTCATCTCATTAGGTAATTCTTCACAAATTCTATCAAAGTGGTGGTTGTAATAGGATCTCCTATTTCAATCAATTAACTACAAAATAAAAAAAAAACAAAATTAGGGGGCTCGAATACTTATCCAATGAACATATAAAAAGAAAAATATGAACTTATATGGAATTACTAATAAATGTAATGTATAACCTAAATTACATGTCCCTATGTTTTAATTAGGGAAATTCATTGTTATTTTTCCAATACAAACACTTCTCTCTAGGGTTCTCATTATGGTTTTCTAGTCCTAATAAAAAAATAACTATTCCATGTTGTAATAGTAAATATTGAATCAAGGATTTTACACATATTATTAGATGAATTTAATCATAAATACCAAAAAAATTATGAACTAAGGATTCAAAATTCTAATGTATTTATAAGACTTTGAAGATTATTAAATTACATGAAACTAGAAAAAATATCTTTATGTTAATCTCTACAATGAGCTCTTAAATCCCTTTGAGATCTTATGCATAGGATAACCTAGGTAATACATAAGAAAAGGGGGTGATCTAAAAATCCTTTAAAGGAAATAAAAATGGAAGTAAAAAATAATTTTTGCGTTAAAATACTTAAAATGATAACATAATGTAACACCCCGAGGTTTTGGGAATTATTTTTTCTAATTAATTTAATCTTATTGATATTCAACATTTCACGCAACACTGAAAATAATTTATTTTATATTAACGCACTAGGTTTGGCTTTTGATATATGAATCAAAAAGATAATCATCCACCAAATTCAAAATAATGTTTATATTTCCCTACATGGAACACTGAGGTTAGCTAACATTAAACTCAAGACCGACTTTCCTCAATGTCTTGGGTAACACACAAGACCGGGTTATACCAAACAATAATATATTATTAAAAATATTATTATTTAATTTAATAATATATAAAATAGTTATTAATTTATTCGTTATTGAAATTAATAACAATATTATTAAAATACATGGTCTAATTAATTGGTTACAAATAAATTAGAAATGAATATATGAACCAATTGAAAATAAAGGGAATGTTTTAAAAAAAATACTTTATGCTAAAAAATGAATTTTAACCTAACTAATTATATTAATTACTATTGTTCATTGATATTTATGAAATATATATTTTATATATTAAATAAAATATTTTTAAACTCATCGTATATATTTGATATGAATAATATAATAGAAAACCCAATATTAGACATAACAACCTATATTTTTGTAAAAGTAGTTTTATCAACTTTTAATAGCGAACGTATTATTAAAATAAATTTTTCAAATTTTATAAATTTTATATGTCTAAGTAAAAATTATTTATTAAATTTAAACATAAAATTTATATTAGGGTTAATTTTTGGTATTATTCTGTGAGGATTCATTTTTGATGAATAGTGTGGATCGCTGAATTTTAATTCAAACCCACATTTCCATATAATATATTGGTAGTGTTAAATTTTATTTTAATTTGGTTTTAATATAAAATAATATAAATTAATCTAATATAGATAATTTGAATCAAATTAAATTTTAAATTTGGTATGAAAGCAAAGAAAACTTTTTGATGTTTTTACATAAAAACCCTAATTGTCATCATGTCTCTGGGATTAAATTTAAATTCATTTCTACCACTTTTATGAATTTAAACTTGAAAAATGGATTAAATACTGCTAATAATCATAATTTATAATATATATAAAGTTAAAATTAGTTATTTACCAAAAATTTAGAGAAATGTATTAAAATTAATTATATTGATTGAAGTAAAATTAAGTTTAACAAGGGACTAAACCATAATCTTAAGGGAAAAATGACCTAAAAACTTGTCCAAATTCAATTTTATGGTAATATTTCTATACTATACTACCTATTATATACTTTGGTCCATTATTGGTTCCATATTAAATGTAAAAAATGAGGGTGAATTCCTTTTTCCAAAATTTACAAGCGTGTGACTCCTCCTTAACTATAAAAGGCCTCATATCCTTCCACTTCCTCACAGCAATCAAGACACAATGGATTGAACAATATCTACCCATATATATTTTTAACATACCCCACCTAATCCTATAATACTATCCATGTTCATAAATCTATATAAGTAATCCCTTTTTTACAAACCAAAAGAAGTTACCCAAATAAGAGGTGACATCCTTCCTTATTGTCTTTATTTTATTTCTTTTTTACCTCTCTTTCAATTATCTGTATTCCTTGATTATATAAAAACAATAGTATAATATATATAAAAATATTTTTAAATTTTAGGGTTTATACCTACACTTACACACACTTTAATCTAATGGGTAATAACCTTATTGTTCTTGTGTATGGTGAAATAACACCTCATGAAATTGCATCTTTCATTTTTCCTTTACCACTATTAATGGTTGAGAATTATGATGGATGCACTTTTTATATCTGATATATATTATATTTTATATGTATTTATATTTCTTTAATTAATTTATAAGTCATTTCTTTATACTTTCCATGTTGGGAAAATACAATAACATAGTTTGTGGACGTGTGGAATACCACCTTCACAAAGCAATGTGATTCATTCACACTTTACATGGAATGTATTAAGGATGGTATTAGTGAATTTATATTATATATATAACATAATAATGTTAATATAACTATTTTATATACATATATACATATATTTCATTGATTTACTTTCTTGCAATACAACAAAAAATGGAAACAACCTCCATGCGTACGTACGGCCTACCGTCTCCATGAATGGTGTATTCGATTTCATGTTTATACATTTTATAGATTAGTATAAATATTTATATAATGAATATATATGATATTAATATTATTTTTTACATTATGAAATTACATACATCATGATAAAATTAATATGGTCTATAATTATAGGCCAAAACATGTATGAAGGTCAAAGGGGATATTACCTAAACAAAGACCATAACAAAGAATTGTTAATAAGAGGGTAATAAAAGGTCATAATTAAATAATATATGGTATTATATATATAAATCTTTTACTATAATGGATTTATAATAATATTATATTTATTATACAAGAGTTTTGAATGAGTACGAAAAGAGTCACGACATAAGGTAATGTAATTTCATCTCACTCTATATTTTCATTAGTCACATGCCTTATTAACCACTCATTTAATTTTTGTAGTGTGTATATCGAAGAAGGATGTATTATATGTTTCTTATAATTAAATTTATTGGTATTTTTATATCCATTTTATGATATTTATTTCATGGGGATTATGTATCAAAACTTACAAAATAGGTAATAAAATTTTGTCTCAATTTTTTTTATCTGAGTCGCAAGCCATGTTATGCCCCTATATTTTTCAATGAGTTGTATATACTAACTTGGACATTTTATATCATGAAAATAAATATTTTAATGATATTTAAATCTTCATGTAGTTTTATTACTTTCATTTTATTTTAATTAAATGTTACCAAATTGGTAACAGATTATAGCTACAATCTCACCATTTATCGACTTTATTTATGACTATTATCTCATTGATGAAATATTATGATCCTAATACCAATAAATATCATGAGTTTTTTACACAATGGTTGTTCATTTTATGTCTAATTATTGGTACCATTTTTCAAATCATTGGTACTTAACATGATAAATAATGTGTTTTTAATAAATCCAAACTATACATATCCCTTTTGTCAGAAATATACGTTCCATCAAAACCATGTTTTCTAAAAAAATTCCAAAAAATTATATTATTCTCCTATTAAATTTAAAATATAATTTTACCCATGTTTTACTATTTTAAGCAAAATAATTTTCAAAATATAACTCTCCTTGTCATTTTTCAATCGACACCCTCTTCTAAACATTTTTCGGTGAAAAATAAATGATTAGAAGGTACATATTTACCCACCATCAGGGATGTCATTTCTATGAATCATTCTTTACCTAATTACAAATTTATTTTTTAAATATTTTTTTCATAATATTATAGTAATTCATTATTTTAATGTATATTTCAATTAAAAAATATTCAAAACAATGTTCTATGTTTTAAAATTGTTTAAAATTATTTTGAATGTTTTTATAGGTTTTCAAAGTATTTTTAATTAAATGAATTTGAAATAATTTTAATGATTTTATTATATGTTTTCCATATATTTTAAAATTAATGGTTTAAAAAACGTTTTCAATAATTCATTTTATGTTTTTAAAATGTTTTCAATGATTTTTTTAAATTTTCGTGAATCTTATCGTATACGTTTACTATGAAAAACGCAGTTGAAATTTTTTCATGCTTCTTTTATTCATTTTCAAGAAAAATGGTTTTCAAAATTATTTCAAGTCTTATTTATATGTTTTCAAATAATTTCAAGGAAAACTTATTTCAAAAGGTTTTATTTTTCAAATTAGAAATGATATTTTCACCAAGAAAAGTTTTTAAAAAGATATTTCCATATTATTTCACATATATTATGACATATGTCAATGTTACTCATGACTTTCTGAGAAATTATCTAAATGATACATTCATATTATTTATTTGGATGCTTTATGTCTTGATGGAATGATATTAATGAAAACCATTTTCTCTTTTATCGGTTATATGTTTATGAAACCCATTCCTATTCTATGGTTTACATGGTTATGAAACCTGTTTCTATTTAATGATTTATACTTAGATAATTTTATACGAAACATATTTATACTCAATAGGTTATGTCAAGATAAATGATTATAAAACATTCTTTCTTTCACTGGTTATTCTATGATGAAATGGTTATGAAACCTATATATTTTCTATAGGTTATTCTATGATTAAGTATTTATGATATCCATTTCATTTCATGGGTCATTATATGATGTTTATTACACACATTTCATTTCATGGGTTAAGATTTGACTATTTATGATTTTGTGTAACTTGTGTGTATGATTTCATTATGAGATGGGTGGGACCTATATATAACTATAATTAATTGGGTAATGATAAAGTGTTTATGAGATCAAAGGTTACATGGGTTGTAACCTATACCTAAAAATAATAAGATAAATGGGTTTTATCCTAACCCTAAAAATAAGTAGGTACATGGGTTGTATACCAAGCCAGAAAAAAAATGTGCATGGGTTGTAGCCCAAGCCTGTAAGTAAGGGGGTATATGGTTTTTATCCCATTCCTGAAAATGAGAGGGAACATGGGTTGTTTTCCCATGCTCGAAGCAGGTACATGGGTTTTATCCCATCCTATAATGTTATGAAGATCATGGTAGGTATGCTTTACATAAGATTTTTTATGTTTATGAATATTATTCAATACCACGTCTTCTTCCATTTATATGATTTTATGGATTATAGTCTTAATTTACTAATGATTTATTCCTTAGGAAAATTTATCCGTTATTCCATGATTTATTTTTATGATATTTAGGGTATGATCTTGAAATGTTATGATCATGTTCTCACACCCTTGTGATCATGTTTATGCTTACATAACTTTGTTCTTTACCCTTATTAATCATCTGATCTAACACCGTTTTTATGTTTCCTTCCCTAGATTAGGAAGGTATATTATATTTATGCTATGTATAAGAGGGTTTATAGTCTTGAAGAACCTAATGAGAGATAATATATCTCACTCATGTAACAGTGCTTACAATTTCATGCATCTAAAGGCACTGAACAAATATGGTCATTGGACGTCTATTTATTTAATTTTTTAAGTATTCCCCAAAAGAGATTTTATTTCTATGTAGGAAAAGATGCGATCATTATAGTTTGTATCAGAGCACTGTTTTATTCTACCTTTTCAAACTATAATGAGAGAATTTTATTGATATACCATGGTATATTTCTAAGGATATGTCTAGAGATGTCTCTAAGGATAAGTATAAGGATGAGTTAATATCTTGGAAATTGTACTAGAATTTTGGAAATGTATATAGTGTCTGGTAATATATAAATACATCTCTTTCTGAATAGCATAAGTGAATGTGGTTATAACAGATATATACCTAGAAGTAGAGACTCTAAGAAGGTGTGTGAGACCTAACTCAGCATAACCTGGTACACGGAAATGTTCCTTAAGAAAGGTGTAATAATTTAGACATAATTTAAGTGGTTTCTATGATTAAGTGGTTCCTCACTATGATTATCATTTATTACTCAATTATTTATAGTATTAGTCACTAAAGGTAACCAGAAGGAAGATGACTAAGGTTGAATGTGGTGGATAATCTGATGATGAGCTATCAAATTGGAAGATCACTAGAGTGAAGGATGTTTTGATAATGCGTAATTGGTTTTCAAGTAACATGATCAATAACTTGTACCTTAACCAACTTTGAGACTAACCAATTAATAGAAGGAAGGATTAATCTGAGTGTTAGGGTAATGGAGACAATGGTGTAATGAGTATTTGGTTACCTTTGAGTAAAGAATGTGGAAATAATCACTTAGGAGAATGTCTTAGAGGAACAAGAATGTGTTTTGACTGTGGAAAAGAAAGACACAAATCAAGTAACTACAAATTAAAAATAAATAGCTTGTCAAACTAAAGGTATGGGAATATTTTCCTCCCTATGAAATCATCAGAGGTTAAATTATTTAAGTGTGGAATGAATGGTCATTTCAAAAATCGATGTCCTAAGTGGAATGTTCTTGAAGAAAATCAAAAAGGTTGTATGAGTAATGGTTATATGGATGATGATGATACTATAGAAGAAATTTGAAAGGAAATTTATATTAAGTAATAGGATGGGGTATCTTTTTTATGGATTATGGATGAAGTTGAATAATAGATGTTTTTATGTATTTGGATTCAAGAATTATGGTTAAAAATACAGTGATTATTTTATTAAATTTTTTTGTTAAGGGTTTAAAAGATTATTTTGAATATTTTTGATGGACTAGAAAAGTGATTTAATTGAAATGTTAAATTTTTATGAAGGAAGTGAACCCCTTAATATGGTCTTTAAGTTAATATAATGGTGTTTGGATAAAGATATGTTGGATATTAATAAGAAAATTGTATGGTACTGTTTACCTCAGAACTAATAAAATATTTTTTGAAAATATATTCTATGTTATCATGGATGATGTTTTCTATATCATGGATTTAATGGATTTACCCAATAAAGTTTGGAATAAGAAAACAAGAATTTTTTTAATAATTATTTATGGTAATTCTGGTTATTACCATGTTTCAAGAGAATCACATGTTTGTAATGCAATATCCAATAGCTATATTATGATATGGTGTATCAATGTTAAAATTATTTAGTGATATTCTTTATAAATTTTTATACTTCTATCTTTCTGAAGTGTTATATGGTTAACCATTTAGGGAATGGTTTAAGTTAAACTTTGGATGAAGGTTGTGAGATTAAATTATTATCCCGCCACATGAGGATTTATAAATATTGGATAACATGTCCTAACCACATTGTCTTAATGGTAACTGATGATATATGGGATGACTTATCATATATTCTATGATTTTTTAGTGATTCATCCATGAAAATTTCACCTTCTATTCTAGAGGAAGAGGTGAAATGTAAATTGTAAAAGATAAGAAAAAGGGTGAAATTTTTCTTATGAAATCCAATGAAACAAAGTAATTATATTTCATTTTGTTTCTAAAAAGTAAAATAATTCCTAAAATCTTTGAAAAGTATATTTACAAATATTTATCTTAGAACCTTTCTTTTTTTATTAATCATATGGTCCCTTAGATCATCAGAGATTTATGGTTTTTCGATCACCCACATCTTTATATCAATGTTCTCAATTAGCCTCCATTATAACTTAATAGTTATATTTATCTTCCATGTCCATGTTTTAACTTTACACAAATGTTCTCTTATGTAGAACCTTCGTTATATGTTACTTTGGGTAACAGTTATGTTTCAAACATTCCTTTTTCCAAGGAAGTTTTAGTATTTATTTTTAGGATGTGGAATTATTTGAATGGAACATTGAAGAAATAAACCATTGATAATGAAAAAAAAATTTAAGGGAGAAATTCATTTTAATTGGGGTAGAATGTAACACCCCAAAATTTTGTGAATTTATATTTTTTATATTAATTTATTCTTTTTGATATTTTGAATTTCATGAAACACTGAAAATAGTTTATTTTATATTAAAGAACTATGTTTTGATTGTATTATGTGAAACAACAATATTGTCTTGCACTACACACATCAAAAATTTTAGTTTCTCTACATTGAACACCATGTTTATCTTATGTTACATACAATAATGACTTTCCTCGATGGCTTGTGTAACACACAACACAGAGTTTTATTGAACAATAATAAATTATACAATATATTATTATTTTATTTAATAAGATATAACCCACCTTTAATGTTTCTAGTTATGAATTGGATTAAGTAATTTATGAAAATATGGGGTTGAATTCATTGGCAACAAATTAATTAGCAATGAATATAAGAATCAATTGAATATAAAGGGAATGTTTTTCTAAAAAATAATTTTATGGTCACAGTGGAATTTTAACAAAATAAATTAAACTAATTACTACTGGGGAATGATATTAATGAAATATATATTTTATATATTCCGTAAAATATTTTTATAGTCATATGATATATTTGGAAGTAATAATATTGGAAAAAACCCAATATTACATATAAAAACCTATATTTTTATAAAAAGAGTTTTAATGCCTTTTTATAGTGAACCTAATTTAAATAGAACTTTTGGAACTTTTATATAATTAATATTTCAAAATAAAATTCATTTTTGTGTTAAAAACATAAAAATTATGTTATAATGATTTTTTTATTTTTCTACGAGGTTATATTTTTAATAAATTGTAAAAAATACTTAATTTTAATTCAAAAATACTTTTCTATCAAATTTATTTATATTCATAAATTATATTTAAATATTTTTTAAAGAAAAATTATATAAATAATATATTAATTAATCTAACATATTTTTTTGTAATAAATTTCAATTTATAATTGGGTATAAAAATATAGAAAACTTTTAGACGTTTTTACATTAAAAACATACATTGACGTCCAGTATGCATCATTAAATTTAAATTCACTCTTCCACTTCTATGATTTGAATTTGGAATAATTGATTCCTTATTTTAAATAAGAATAATTTATAATTTCTAACAATGTAAACTTAGTTTTTTTACCAACCAGATTAATGAAGGAAATTAAAATCAATTTCAATGATTAAGGTGAAATTAATCTTAACAAGGGACTAAACCTTCATATTAAAAGCCTTAATGACCTGAAAACTTGTTTAAAATCCATTTTCTACCCATATATCAACCCTATACTCTATTTTATCAACATTTTTCTATTACTATAGCTAATTTCATTGAGAAATACGTGGTTAGAATTCCCTTTTCCAAAATTTACAAGAGCGTCACTCCTCCTCCACTATAAAGAGGCCTCTTCTCCTCTCACATTATTACACATATCAAATCAATTTGGATTGACCAATATCTTCCCAAATAGCTACTAAATATCCTTACTATAAATAAATAATCCCCTTTCTAGGAAGAAATCCAGCCATGTAATCCCTTTGGTACAAAATAAAAAAAGTATCCCAAATAAGAGGTAACATCCTTCCCTAAGCTCTTAAGTTTTATTTTATTTTTAACTGTTTTAATTATAATTATTCCATCATATTATAGAAAACACCAGTATACTCAATAGACTAATATGTTTTTATTTTAATGGTTCTACCTAAACTTACACACACATCCATCTAATGGGTAACAAACTTACCATTCCTGAGTACGGTGAACTACAACCTCACAAAACGATGTTGTTCATTTTTTATTTACCACCATAAATGGTTAGGAATTATGATTGAAATTATATTTATATATGATATATATTATAATTATTATTTCTTCACACTTATGTACTTATTTTATAACAAATTTTTAGATACTTTCTATATTCTGTATATATGAAAACATCTTTTGTGGATGTGTGGACTACCACCTCCTCAAAGAGATGTGATTCATTCACAATTTACATGGAATGTATTAAGTATGGATTTAGTTAACATATATTATATATATAACATAATAATTATACTATAATAATATTATATACATATATACACTTATTCCATTTACTTACTTTCTTGTAATTCAATAACTAAACTAAGACAACATTCTAGAATACATACGAACTACTCTCTCAATGAACAGTGTGTTTCATTTCATCTTTAAAAATTATATATATTATTATAAATAATTATATAATGAATATATATGAATTTTATATAATTTTTTACATTTTTTATTTAGTTAATAATGATCTAAGTAAGATGATATAGAACAATAAGTCAAAACTTGTACAAAGAACAAAGCTGATACTACCCAAACAGAAACCTTAATAGAGAATTTATAATAATATGGTAATAAAAGGTCATAATAAAATAATATATAGTATTATATATAATAATATGGTTCATTAATATATTTTAAATAGTCTTATATTCATTATAAAATAGGATTGAATGAGTATGTAGACAATCAAGACATATGGTAAGGTAATTTTATCTCGCTTTTTATTTTGTGAGACACATTCCTTATCCACCACTCGTTTATTTTGTGTGGTGTGTATAATAATCACGAATGTAATAAATTATTGTGATAATAAAATTTATGGGTATTTACATATCCATTTCTTTATCTTTCTTTCATGGGATTTATTTTTCAATATTTACCACATAGATAATTTCATTTTGTTTTAATTTTCGTTCTCTAAGACACATGTCATATTATGGATCTATATTTTTTCATGAGTAGCATATATTTACCTTGACATGTTATATAATAAATCTACTTATTTTGTGATATTTTATTATTCATTTAATTTTATTATCTAATTTTTATTATAATTCAATTTTACCAAATTGGTAACAGATTATAGCTACAATCTCATGGTTTATCAAGAATATTTATGATTATTCTCCTACTGATGAAATATTATGATAAATATCTCAATAACCCTTAGGAGTTTTATTACCCTCTGGTTATTTATGTTTTATCCAATTATTGGAATCATTTTTCAACTCTTTGTAATATAATATGTTAAAAAAATTGTTTTTAAGAAAGCCTAATTATACCTCTCTCTTTGGTCGGAAACAAATGTTCTTTAAAAACCCAGTTTTTTCTGAAAAAACCAAACAAAATTATACTATTATCTTATTATATTTAAAATACATTTTTAAAATTTTGTTATCTTATTAAACAAAATACTTTTTAAAAATAATTATTGTTGTCAATTTTTAGTCGAGGCACTTATCTAAACATTTTACATTAAGAAATAAATGTTCGTCATGTATGGATTTACCTACTATCATGACCGTAATTACCTTGAAGCCTATATTACAAGATTAAAAATTTATTTTTTTAATAAAATTTCTTCTAATATTTTTTAAATTCTTTGTGTTAGATTTTTTTCAATGAAAAAAAATTTTCAAAATATTTTATCTTTAAAAAAATTTTGAAATAAATTTCAAAGAATATTTTATAAGTTTTAAATGAATTTTTTGAGAAATTATTTTCAAAAAGTTTTCTAGATTTATCTATATATTTTTAATGTATTTTAAATTAATTTGTTTTTAAAAAGTTTTAAATCATTATTTGTATGTTTTAAAAATCTTTTCAAATTAAAAGGTTTTTTAAAAAATAATCTCATTTTATAAGTTTTAAAAGAAAAAGGGTTTTGAAATGTTTTCAAGATTCTTTTAGAATTTTTTATGGAAAAAGGTTTTCATAATTATTTTAAGACTTATTTTGAATTTTTCAAAGAAATTGGATATCAAAATGTTTTATGTTTTAAAAATCACTTTTCAATAAAGAAAGTATAGTTTCCTTAAGTAATGTTTTTAAAAGAATCTTTATAAATTATTTCCCATATAAGATGACATACATTGGTGTTACTCATGACATTCCAATAAATGATCTAATGGTTCCATTAATATAATTTCTATAAATGGTTTATTTTTTAATTGAATGTTGTTTATGGAAACCTTTTTCTCTTTCAATGGGTATTTTTTCTGAATCCCATTCCATATCCTTGGGTAATATTATTGTAAAACCTGTATATATTCAAATGGTTATACGAGGATAAATTATTTTGAAACCCGTTTCTATTCAATGTGTTATAACATGATAAATGCTTATGAAACTTTCTTCCTTTCATGGGAAATTCTCGAATGAAATGATTATGAAACCTGTATATTTTCCATAGGTTATGATGTGATTAAATGTTTATGATTCCCATTTCATTTCACGGTATATAGTATGATGTTTATAAAACCCATTTTATTTCAAAGGTTATGATATGAATGATTGTAATTTTTTGGAACAGTTTGTATTATTTAATTATGATATGGGTGGGAGCTATATCTCCCCCCAATGTATTGGGTAATGATAAATGGTATATTAACTCAAAGGGTACATAGGTTGTAGCCCAATCCCAAAAAGTGAATGTACCTGGGCTGTAGTCGAATCCCAAAAACGATTGGGTACATGAGTTTTATCGTAATCTCAAAAGCTTGAAGGTACATGGGTTATAGCCCAAGATTTAATGTAAGACAGTAGACTACTTATAAAATAAACCCAAAAATAAGAGGGTATATGGGTTTTTATCCTAATCCCAAAGTAGGTACATAGGTTGTATCCCAAGACATACATGTTATGAAGTTCCGAGTAGGTATCCATGACATAATATTTTCAGTATTTATGTGTATTACACAATTCCATATATTATTCCCTTATTATACTTTCCAAGAATATTCTATTTATTCCCAAGATTCATGCCTTATGAACTTTTAACCTTCATGCCATGACTCATGTTTATGATATGCCAGGTATGATCTTATAATGTTATGATCACATTATTATACACTAATGCTCATGTTTTTTTAACATATCTCCCTTATTTACCCTTAATGGGAATCTGAACTCATTTCTTTTTTGGATTATTTCCCTATGTTATGAAGCTATATTTAATCTATTATATGTATAAGAGGGTTTATAGTCTTTAATAACCTAGTGGGAGATAATTTTTCTCACTCATGTACCGTTTTTTACTTTTTCATGTATCTAAAAGAACTAAACAAATACAGTCCTTGGGGATCTGCTTGTGTAATGTTTTAAGTACTCTAAAAAATTAATTTAATGTATATATATAAAAATCTATGGTAACTATACATAAAAGGAAAATATTATGAATAAACATATAGAGGAATAACATGATGAAAATAAAATCATAACATCATGGAAACATCAAAATGTGGAAACACATATAACCTGACATAAACACAAGTTAAGGAAAACTAGAAAGATGATACCACATAGTATACCGAGTCCCTTAATTGATAATTTTTAATTTCTAATCCCATACATGATGTATCATAATACTAAAGAAATACTAAATTCATTGGTAACTTTCTAAGAACACCCATTATAACATGTACATTCATATGTGTGCCACATAAAAAATAAAATATAAAGTATAAACATAAGGATTACCCATGTAAAGGGATGGGTTTCACAACCATATCATGAGGATTAAACACATGGTGTATCATAATATTATCCATGAAATTAGGGATCAAACATTCTTGGAAATTAATAAAGGAAAAATAATTATAAATCATGAATACTTATTTCCAACTGAAGTGAAAATAAGGAAAATAGTGGTTAGGTAATATTAGAAATGTTCCCTTTAAGCATGGTTTTGGTGAAAAGAACAATGGGTCATTAAATAGGATAAATGAATAAATATTTATGTAGATCCAAAAATTAACTAAAATGGTTTCTCATGATAAACTAAGTGATTTTAGAAAAAACCAGTGGCTTAAAACATTTTATAAAGTGTACTTTAAAAAGAGTAAGAAGCACAAAAGTTCCCTTTAATTGTGTTTTCTTATCAAGAATAATTTAGATGAGAAACTTTTAAAACATGTAATTTTCCATCAAATAAATATGAATTGATATAGATATATATTAGTGTAACATATATAAATAATATTAGAGAACTATATAAGAATAATGAATATATAAATTGATTTAATGAGAGATAATGGGTAATTTAAAGAAAATATAGATATTTAGAGAGATCCTTTACCATATGTATGAATACATTATGAAAATTAAATTATTATCATGTTAAATAAAATTATATTACTTAATTAATTAATTTTTAGAATATTTAAAATATTATTTAGTTAATTTACTTCTTTTAAGTTCATTTATTACCATTTCAATGAGTTATATAGTTCTTTTTCATTGATTCAGGGGCGTGTGTTTCATGGTTTCATGGTTATTTCACATGTGTATAATTAGGGGTGTTCTTGTAAAATGAGAATGAAACACCATAAGTGATATAAGATGAAATTAATGCACTTATATTTTTTTTAAATAGTCCCATATTTCATTTTTATTGCAAGTAGAAGATTCATTTAATAAAACACTAATGATAAATGTTTAGTTTATTTTGGAGGTATTTTCCATAACCTCAAACGTGTTTCATGTTATTTAATGTTATATCTATAAAAACATTCCATAATGTGAAAAAATATAATAAAAATAATTATTTCATTTTAAAAAATTAAAAAATAATGTTAAACTTCCATGAAGACACTATTGGAAAGGAAAACTCATCAATAATGAATGTGGTTACCCAACATAATATGGAAATTTGTTTCATTTTTTTAATAAGAGGAAATGAGAAAACGGGTCTATATAATATATTAAATTAAGAATATACCATTTAAATATATATATATATATATGATTCTGTATTTATTATGATATTTTGGATGAAGGAGGTTAGGGGATGGTATAAAAATGCAATAAATTAAAAGAGGTAGTTTGAGAATGTTTCCTCAGAATATCTCCTTCTTGAAATATCCCTAAAGGAACATGGAATTGATCATTTTGTGCGACCAAAATCAATTTTAAATGGGGATGAGTGTGGGGGATATTATTTTGTATAGATTTTGTAATCATTTAAATTATATGTTTTGATGATAAGGGGTGGTGAGGGGTGGTATTTATAAGTGAGGAGGGGTGATTTTGAATATTATATATATTTGTTTATTATTTTTGGATCAATACTATTAGTAGTATTGATTAGTATGACTATAAAATTAAATAGCTCATTTGAGTTCTTACTAATGTTTTATTACATCATTCATGACTCAAAAATATGTGTATTTTCATTATAATGTTTAATATAATAGATTACTATATTTCACTATTCACTGAAAATTCAATTATATTAGAAAAATAACAAATAATAACCTTTACCATTTTTTGACATGTAGAATTAAAAAATTAAATACATTTTATGAAAAAAATATTCTAAATATGAGAAATTTAATTATGAAATAAAAGCCATATTTAATTGAAGAAAACCAATTTTAATATTTCGAGCAATTTTCTCCCTCTCTGAAAAATTACTTATAGTTCATAAAATTATCATTTTATTATAATATATCTTAATATTACCTTTTAAATTGATATTATGTAAATATATGTTTTAAACATTATAATTATTGTAAGTGAGTTTAAATAATTTATGTTTTAAAAAATATAAACACTAGATTTTTCATTTTTGAAACAATTATTTATTTATACATTTGTTTAAATATATAATATTTTCATTTTATAAGATAACTAAATATTATTTTACACTTCCATATGTGAGGTTACTATTCTCATTTTCGTATTTCTATTCCAATGTGTAGATTACTATTCCAATGGTTAGATTACTATTCCAATGGTTAGATTCGTAATAGTTGTACGGTTTCTTTACTTTATATAAATACATTTGATTCCATTGATTTTTCATTCAATTATATTTTATCTCATGATAATTTATACATTCATCTATAAAATAAATATTGTATTATTAACATTATGATTTATTTCTACAAATTATTTCATGAGTACGATCATTACGGTGGATTGAGAAAATCCAAATGTTCTTCTTATTAATGTTTTATTTTGTATTTATTGTCCCATGGAAATATTTTTCATTATTATTAGTTTAGTTATTGAATAATGAATCATTCATCCTTCATGAGAATTATTTTTCTAGGTGATGTATTTTCTTTAAAATACGTGAAATAATTATAAGAAGTAAAATTACACTGAAACAAAATCTTGGTTGTTAAATTATTTATTCATATACCTCATTCATTTTAAAAATAATGTTCTTCATGTGTTGTGTAGATTACCCCCTCCACAAAGAAACATGTTTCCTTTTATATCACCTCCATAAAAAGATGTATATAAGTATTGCTTCTGGAAAACCCTTACATATTCTAGTGAGTTTCAAATAACTCTTACATATCATCCTAAGTACACTTACGTATTCAATGTAACTTAAAATGTCTTAAAAAATATATCCCTAAGTACCTTTACATATTTAGTGTATCATTATAGGTAATATTATGTATCATCCTATGTACCCTTACATATTCAATGACATTTAACACATTTCAATATTCTAATATGCTAGTTATGGACAACCCATATTTACGTAATTCACATTCAAGAGTAATTGTATTATAGGAGTACCCCACCCCCCTCCATCTTAAATGTTTTTAATTTTTTTTCAAAAAAATCTTTTTTAATGGAAAAGTCAGAACCCCTATATCATTATCCCCAAATCCTTCCATAATACAAACATCCAAAAGATCCATTTCTTATCACAAAAATCCTAAAACAAACATGTAAAGGGTCTATATAAATTTTAAATTAAAATTTATAAGACTGGAAAACAATAAAAACTCATGAAACCATTGTAATTATCCACTTCAATCTATGGAATAGTTGGAATATCACATCATCCCGCAAATTTGAAAAAATTGTCTTGAACCATGTGCATTCCACAGCTAACAGACTACCCAGTAATCATCACACCTACAAACCATCAACACCCAAGTACTTATTCATCATATTTGGTCATCACCTCAACCACTTATATTACATAGACATTGCATTGTCATCATTGAAAGAAACCAACACCACCACACCAAATACTCATCAACAAACTAGAAGAATGCACAAACGTCCCATCAGACACTTTGATATCATCAACTCTTGAATCACCATCAAAAACCAAAAATATAACCATCATGGAATATGAAAATCCATGACCTATAAAAAACTAAATATAAAAATTTGATCAAGACAGAAAATTAGATGAGAATATGTCTAAAATGAAACCGGATACTGAATAAATGCTGAATAAACAAATCTTTGATGAACCAATATACCACACAAACATCACCACAGGATAAATTGACATAACTATCACCCAGATCACCATCACATACCATTAATATAAGCACTATAACATAACCCATTAACATCACTCAAAAACACCAAAAATATATCCCCTAAAAACAATTGTTTGGACTGAACTGCAAGTTTTTGTTAAAGTTTAAAAATATTTATCAGATCAAGTGGAAGAGATCAAAAACTCTTATTTGAGGATCCCCATGAAACATAATATGAAACATAATAAAATAATTAAATTGAGAAATATGTTATTGAAATACCTGATACTGAGGTGAATCTACAACATTTTGATTGTATCTAATGAGTTCGATATTGATCACCAAAGTGGAAAACATAAGCTTTCCACCATTATATGTATCCATGGTCTACAACTGAATCACTAAACATTCATGAATAATGCACAGACATCCAAGATGTTCTGGTGTATTTCGTTGAAAATGATGAAGATGAAGTCAAATTTTTGGTATAGGAGGTTCATCCAATCTTGCTGTAAGAACCTATGTTCTTTTTATTTGGGAATTTCTAATGGAATTTGAATTTTAAATTAATGGACATTTAAAATATTTATTAAATATTCATAGTGGGAATTAAAGGATTATAATTCCTCTTAATAAGGTTCTTATATGTGGGATAAGTCTCAGTATTTATCTTTGAGTATTAGGGACAGTCCCAAGGGTTCAAGACAGGAAACTGATGTTTTGGAAACATGCAGCTGATGACACACAATTGATGCAAGGTTAGTGATAATAATATGACCTAAATATGTGGGTTATTTTTTATAGGAACACAATTTTTGAAATGTTTAGTATGAAATACAAAACCATTTTGGGGTTTTTCAATTTTTTATAGATATAACACACGATTGGTGCGTGGTTTAACTAACAGTGCACTACAACTGTGCGAGTTAGAGTATGCCTCGGATAGTAGAGGTGCCTAATTGGAGCACTGTCTTTTAAATTATGTGCTACAATAATTCAATTTGTGGGGAAAAGATATTTCCAACCACATGTTTGGTGCACAGTTTGGAAAACCATGTGGAAAAACTATTAAAATCATTAAAGAGGGTAAAACCTTTCCCCCCTCTAACCCATAATGGTTTTAACACTCTTTTCATCCCCCTTTCAAACCTGCATGTGGAGCTCTACTTATATATTCCTCAATGGGAGTTCTCCCTCATTATTGGATATAATTGGATGTCGTTAGGTGAATTAGAAACCTTGGGTTATGCCTTTGAATTTATTGTATTTATGGTCATTTTATTCTATAGAGGGAAACACTTCTGGCCTTCTGATGAACCGGATTGGGTACAAGTTTAGTGGAATATAGTATGAGATATTACAATTTTTTAGGGGATTTCTTTAGCTACTATTTTACTATTTGTGATATGGTATATGTTAGATGTAACAACTAGATGTTTTTATGAAATATTTTATTTAAATAATTTTTATTCTTCAAATTATAGCAGTACATACAATTTTGAGTTTAAAAAAACTACGAGACACCCTTAGTATAAAATGACCATTTTAACTGATCTGTTGGGTAGGTTGGAATAAATATAACAAACATATGAAAATTTATGGTGAATTCATTGGCCACCAATTATTTCAATTATATATTTGTATTTTTGTATTAATAAATTGAGTAAATTACTATTGGTAAATGAAATTAATAAAATATACATTTTATCTACTTAATAAAATATTTTTTATATTCATATAATATATATTTTTATCATAGGATATTAAAAACCCAATTTGATGTATAAAACCCAATATTTTTCAAATAAGTAATTTTAACTCCTTTTAATAGTGAACACTTTTTGAGTAAAATATTTAGAAATTAATAAATTTTATATGATAATATAAAACTATTCTTTAGAATAATTATATAAAAATTTATTTTGGATGAATTTCTGATATTATTTTGATAACTTCCATGTTTTCATGAATTGTAAAAATAAACTAAATTGTAATTGATAAATACTTTTTTCATAAAAATAATTTATATGGTTAAATTATAATATTTAATGGATTTAATGTAAAAATATAATATATTTTTAATCCTTAAATATAATTTATTTTTTAATCATTAATTTTACATTGAATTCAAAAGTAAAAACATTGTCATCTTTTGTAATGTTTTAACTTGTAAAACATGATCTCTCTTTCCGACAACATGATTAATTTTAAATTAATTACTGCAACTTATGTTTTTTGATCATTAAAAAATATATTACATATTTTTAATCATTAATTCCAAATTATTTAAATATATTACTTTTATTTTTGGGCAATATTATTAGTAACTTTGGTATTTATTATTAATACGGTAAAAGGGTAAATCGGGAAATTAAAAGTAAATATAATATTAATAAATTACCCTAAAATTGTATTAATATTGTTAGATTTGTGTGTTTTGAACTAAATAACCCTTGGGTATAAATTATGTCATTTGGTGGCCACTTCTATGAAATTAGGACATTTAATTTATTTTTTTAAAAGACAATTAAATATGTTTTACTCAAATTTTAAAAATAGTATAATTTTTTTAAGATAAGTTTATGTAGAAGATAAAATTGATTATAAATACTAATTATAAAGTTAAAACACTTTTATTTATCATGATAATTTATTTCAATTATTGGGAAATAAATAATTAACATAAAAATTTATACTTTAATGGTGCCGAAATTATTTAATTTATGAGAAATAAATTCAATAATAATTATTAAAATGATAATAAAAATAAAACAACAAAAAACTGAAAAAAAAAATTAGATTATATCTTGAGAATAAATATCTAATGGTTGAGTTATTGACCATTTAGATCCTTATAAAATAAAATATGACACTTATAATATTTTATTTAAAGTAATATATAAGTTGTCACATTCTTGTTTGAATTAATATAACATTTTAATTCATGATTTTACAAAAGATATATATTATTATAATTTTTTTAAAAATATAGAGGATTTATCGTTTTCATAATATTTTATTTTTATTTTTTATTCAACAAATAAGAATATTAAATAAATACAAAAACTGTTGTAGTAGTTATTTTATTAAAGAAAATCTCAAATATAATGTTTTTCAAAATATGAAAATAAATAAAACATGGGATAATTAATATGTCCAATTAATTTTGTAGATGATATTTAACTATTATGAATATAATAAGATATTTGTTTTCAAAATTAACTTTTTATATTAATATTTTAAAAAATCAATGAATTGAATATTGTAATAATTGAAACTATTGTTTGTTTACCAAAATAGTTTTTTATTAAATTATTTAAAATTCATTATTTTTAAAATATATATATATAATAATCACTATATGGTCTAAAATGATCTATGGTATTTTTTTATTGTCTAATTGATTTCAAAGAAGTAAATATTTCACCCTTTTTCTACGAAATTATTTATTACCATTGTTAAAAATTAAAATGAATAACTATGTCTTAATTAAAATGATAAGGTTTAGATTGATTTAAATACATGTCTAAAATATATTTTTTGGTTATATTACGACCTTATATAATCTCAAATTCAAAATTTGGACATTTTGGTGGTTTTTGGATGCGTTTTTATTTTATTATAAATTAATATCTTTGGAGATCCCAAAAGTTCCCCTCACATTAATTATAAAAGAAAACCGCATCCCTCACATATCCTCTTTAATTTGAGACTTCAAGAAAATCCATATGATACCCATTTCCCTTATTAACATTCATAGTAATATTCTAAAGATTCTGGTCTTATCAAAATACCAACTCTAATTCTCTTAAGTGGTGGATCAGAGGGGGAACCTCGAAGAAGAGGGAATCTCCTCTACTGATTCTTTCAAACTTCTTTCTTCTTATACTAAATTTTCCTGAGTTTTTTGTTTTAAAGTAATTACTACAGTATCAATTATATACTGAGATGTTATTATGATTATGAAACAACCATATTCTATCATTTATTCACTCTATGAAAAAATGAAATCACCACACTTGTGTATGTACGGCTTACCATCTCCATGACATGGTCTAATTTTTTTTTCCACACCACCTTACATTGATTGGTATAATGATGAAAATAATAACTAAATAGGATTATTATAAAATTATATAAATTTATAAATATTATGCACCATCAACATCAATATCAATCGACAATTATGGGAAGGATATCATTGCTTGTGCATACGTACGACCAACCGTCTCCCCGATGTGAAGGGATAAATTCTACATGATATTCATTAGGTAATGATTATATAACGGAATGGAACAAATAAACACGGTATATTACATTAATATCATTCTCTAAATGATATAACTATAACCTAACAATTGGAATAAGAACTTATCTGACATAACGTACGTAAGAAAATAAAGAAGTTAACACCTGATGGATGAGTAATAAAATTACTAACAAATGGTTGATAATATGATAATATATGATATCATAAAAATGAAAATGACTCTAAAATAATTAAAAAACATTATTTAAATTATTACACATATTCCAGTTATATACAAAGTAAATTGGAACTAATGTAAGGGATAATTTCACAATCTCATTATTATTCAAGATTATTTATATGTAAGTATTTAATAGGGTATATTTATCATCTATATCGATGTTTCCTAATTATGTATTCCAAAATATTCTTTCTATTCTTATACAATTGTTTAAATTCAATTTTAACTAATGGTGAATTATTATTAAATGGTATGGAAGGATTCCTTTTTCATTTTCTATAGGAGGTACTATTTCAATTTTTGTGAAAAAAGTATGAGGAGAATGATTTTTTAACTTATATGGCATGAACATTTTTTTAAGTTATCATAACACCTTATTTCCATGAATCTTCCATTACACGAATTCCTGATTATTTTCAAATAAATTTTTTTATTTAAATATTTTGTCATATTTTGAGAAAAGAAAATGTTTTTGAAGAAGAAATAATATTTTTCTCATGAATTAATGTCAAGTGTTTTCTGAAAATTATTTTCCATCTAAGATGACATTATTTAATAATTATATGTTTCTTGTATTCAATCCCTACTATTCCAATAATTTTATTGTGTTTATAACGGAATTCTATTTATGAAATCCATTTTTTATATCTATTAAGTTAAGATGGAATGATTTTTATGAATATTATTTCATTCCTTAGGTTGTGCTATGATGAATGATTTATGTTTTTGTGGCACATGTAAGAATTATTTCATTATGAGATGGGTGAGACCTATATCCCCCTCCAAAGCATTGGATAATATCTATATATCATGAGACAGACATGGATGGAATGGGAAATGATCTTGGTTCCTTATTATAGGTATGGAACGAGGAGAGAACTCAGTTCCGCAATGGACATAGTCTGCTATGATGGTCTTGGAAATAATCCTTGACTAATATGAAATTATTTTCAATGATTATGTGTATGCCAAAAAAATTCATGTCTTATGTTTTGACTTTTGTAATTAAGTTCATTGATTCTTATAAATGTTTTTCATTTATCCCATACCATAATATCATGATCCTTCATATATAGGATAATATTTTTAAATGGTATTTTCTTATGTATTACTATTATTATATGGGTGATTCTCCCTTTTTTACCCTTACAAAGAATTTGAGATCACCCTTTCATATGTTTCTTTTCCCCAAGTCATGAAGAATGGTATTAAATAAGATTTTTCAACAAGGGGTATAGTTATGATGAAATAAGTGGTAGACAATGAGTATGACTTATAAACTAGTTCTTTATGTTTCCCAGGTTTTAAAGACACTATACCTATACAGTCATGTCTTGTATTTGTAATACTTTGTAATAAATATTCCTCAATTTTGAGGTAAAATATTTTTATATAGGTTATGGGTCATTATAGTTGGTATTAGTGGTAATGTATAGTTATCCTTTGGAATCAAAGATAATAAAACCATATGAAGAACCCTAATGATATTCCAAAGTATAGGTTAAAATCCTAGTGTTTTATAAATGATAATGAACATCCAAGGATAAAATATAAAATATCCTAAATTGAAATTTTATTCTCTATTATGTTAATTCTCCATTATGGTTAGTGTTTCTTATACTATGTTTCTTGGTTTTAGTCTATGTCTTGAATCCGATGGAACTGCAATAATGCTGAATGCAATAGGAAATGCAGTGATTTTCCTCCTGAGCCACTAAATGTTATGGGATATAGAATGAAAAAACTTGTTGATAAGCTCACACAACTTTCTCAATCTATGAATCATGCAAGACTTGGAGACAAAAAAAAAGTGGGAACAACATTCTGTTGAGTCTTTCATGAGGCAGCGTCCACCTTCTTTTAGCTAGTCTTATGATCCATTTGTGGATGAAAATGGATCAATACCAATTAAAAGATATTTTTAGTTCTCTAATGTTCAAAACAAGATAAATTCATCTTAGCATTCTATAGTTTGGAAGTTTAATCTGATCAATGAAGGAACCTTTCCAAGAATATGAGGCAAAGAGATGAAATTAAATCCCTGGAATGGGATGAGTTGAAGAACATATTTTTTAATAAGTAAATTACTTGTATTCTTTGAAAAAATATGGAGATATAGTCATCTGATCATATATTAAAGGATAAGGAATCCATTGGTATCTATGAAGTAAATTTTACAAGACTTGCATGGTATGCTTATGGAATTATTATCCAACCTGATAGTAAAATTGACTGATTATTTAGTGTCTTAAAATCAAGTCTCTGAAGGTAATTATTCATAAGGGACTTCAATATCCTTAATTAAATAATTCAATGTTCTCTTAAGGATGAGATGTAGATTTGAATAACCCATCAGTCCTATGGGTTTGATAAGAAGAGAAAAATGGAATTCAATGGAAAATACATAGATCACATTGAAAAGAATTTTAGTTTCCACTAATGCTCAATGTGTGGAAAAAAACATGGAAGGAATTGACTTAAAGGGACTATAAAATGTTTTAACTATGGAAAAGAAGGTCATCAAGCTGTTGAATTCCCAAGTGATGAGAAAAAGATGTTTAATGGTCTGAATAAAGAAAAGGATACACATAATGCATCTCATACACTTCAATGTTATAAGTTCAAGGAAATGTGTCATTATTCCAATCAATTCCCTAATCCAAGGGTTATTGAGGATGATAAACTATAGAAAAGTATTAATTTCAAAGATAAAGGAAGGTCATAAAACTCTTTATGGAAGAACTTCCAGGTCTTCCAAATAATTATGAGGTTGAGTTTTCAATAGAAATCAAATCGGGTGCTATGCCAATTTTAAATAAACCTGATAGAGTAGAACCAATTGAGTTTTAATAATAGAAGAAGAAATTCCAATAGAATCTTCAAAATATATTCATACGCAATAGTGTATCATGTTTGGGTGAAACTGTTCTATTTTTTAAAAAGATATATGGATCAATGAGACTATGTATTGATAATCAGTAAATTAACATGATTGCCATCGATAAAAAATATCATCTTCCCCACATTAATGACTTATTAGACCAACTACAAGGATCTCAATACATTTCCAAGACGGGTCTTTGTTCAGTATATCATGAACTAAGGGTCAAGAAAGAGGATATACCAAATATGACATTCCATTACAAGGTATGGACATGAAGAATTTATTTTGATTCATTATGGTCTTACTAATTCCCCCGCTATATTCATAGATAAAATGAATTGAGTCTTTACACTACTAGAAAAACGGCCTATACCCACATTTCAAAACCGTGGGTATAGCCCCCAAAACCGTGGGTATAGCCTATACCCACGGTTTTGGGAACCGTGCGATGGAACAGATTCAGTATAGGTCCCCAGCCTATACCCACGGTTTTCTAAAACCGTGGGTATAGGTTTCCTTCCACCATGTCACCGAAACATAGCCAAATTCCACAGTGTCGATGGCTTTTACCCACTATTTCAAAATCGTGGTTATAGGTCCTAAAATAATGTGTGTGCTGAGTTTCGATCTCACAACCTCTTCGCTGTAAACACCGCATCTAACCACTAACCTAACATCACCTATATGTATATATATATATATCGTTAAATATAGTTATAAAAACTGTCAGTATAGAGGGAAGAACTGTGGGTATAGGGTTCCCGCCAAAAAAAAATTTCATTCCCGCAGAAAAAAAAATTCCCGCGCACACAAAAGTGACCTATAACCACAGTTTTTCATAAACGTGGGTATAGGTATTTTAGCCCAGACCTATCCCCAGGGTTTTCCTGAAAACCATGGGGATAGGTACCTCTATACCCAGGGTTTTGGGAAACTGTGGGTATAGGTGACTTTTCAGGACCTATACCCATGGTTTCCCAAAACCGTGGGGATAGACCCCCCTAAACCCACGGTTTTGGCAAACCGTGGCTATAGGTCCTGAAAATTTACCTATAGCCATGGTTTTCCAAAACCGTGGGTATAGGGGGGGTCTATCCCCACAGTTTTGGGGAAAACCGTTGGGAAAGGTCCATTTTCCAGTAGTGTTAGATACTATCTTGATCAGTTTTTGGCAGTCTTTATAGATAATATTTTTGTCTATTCGAAGATAAATGAAGAATATGAAGATCAGTTGAGAATTGAACTGAAGACCCTGAGAAAGGGGAATATTTAGTAAATGTTTACCACATGTGAATTTTTCCTTAAAAAAGTTTCATTTTTGGGTCACATAATCTCAGTAGAGGTGATATCTATGGATCAAGGAAAAATATAAGTTATTTAAAGATGTCGAGTCCAAAAATGGTTAGTGAGATATAATGTTTTCATGGTTTGGATATAAATTATTAACATTTTGTGAAATATTTTTCATGATTATCTAATCCACTCACCAAGTTTACTTGAAAAGTAGTAATGTTTGTGTGGATGGTGGAATTTGAAGAAAATTTAAAAGGTCTAAAAAGAAGGTTAGCCAGTGAAACTATTCTCACATTACCTTATAGTGGCGAAAGGTTTGTGATCTATAGTGATGCATCCAAGAATGTGATATGTTATTTTCTCATGCAGAATATTGTGGTGATAGTTTATACCTTGTGACAATTAAAAATATATAAGCAAAATTACCCAACTCCTACTTCTGAGTTAGATTCAGTAATCCTTTAATTAATGATATGGAGGAATTATCTTTATGGTGAAAGGTGTGATATTTATACTAATCATTAATGTTTAAAGTATATTTCCATCCAAAAGGATCTGAATATGCACCATATATTATTGTTGGTGATAATTAAATATCATGACTACTCAATACATTACCACCCTATGAAGGTGAACAATGTGGCATATACATTGAGTTGAAAGGACCATGCTAGCCTATCCATTATGAGGACCCCAAAAGATACAATATCTATTAATTTGCGAAGGACATATCTTGAAATTTTAAAGGAAGATGATAACCCTTATCTTTATCAAATTAATGTCCAACAATCTATATAAGGTAAGATTGTGGAGGAGCGGTATAAATATGTAGAGATAAAAAACAAGGTGAGAAATTTTCCTGAATTCAAACTTGATTATTATGGAATAATAAGGTTCAAGAACCAGGTTTTTATTCCTCCCATTCTAGAAATAATGAAAGATCTATTGTTTTAGGCTCATAGTTCTTCATTATCTATTCACTCTATTTTCAAAATGATGTATAGGGACCTGAAAGTGGATTTATGCTGGGATGGAATGAGAAATGTTCTTGCCAAATATTTCTCTTGGTGCTTGGTTTGTCAGTAAGTTAAGGCTGAGAGATAAAAGTATAAGGGGAAGTTACAACCATTACCCATACCAGAATTGAAATGCGAAAACATCATTATGTACATTTTCATAGAACTTACCTAAACATCTAAAGTTCATACTGATGTATGGGTTATAGTTGATCACCTTATGAAGTTGGCACACTACATTGATATTAGAGAGGATTTCTATCTTGAACATATTTCCAGGATATATGTAAAGGAAGTGGTACGATTTAATGGAGTACCAATTTCCATTATATTTGATCGGGATCCGAGGTTTACCTCGATGTTCTGGGAAATTCTTCATCGGGATCTGGATATGGAGTTATGATTCAACACTACTTATCATCCTTAGATATATTATTATACTGAGAGGAAAATTAAAACTCTAGAATACATGTTGAGATATTTCTCTATGGTGTTTAAATGTGGTTGAGATCCACACCTTCCTTTTGTAGAATTTTCCTACAACAATATATTTAACTCCAGTATTCATATGGATACTTAGGAAGCCCTCTATAGAAATAAGTTCAGAACTCCAATTTATTGGGATGAAGTAGGGGAAAGAAATCTATTAGAACCAGATCTTGTTGATTAAATGGGTGAAAAGTAAAAATTTGTTCAAAAACACATAAGAGTAGCATAGAGTAAAAAATAGTTATACTAACAACCAAAGAAAAGACCTAAAATTTGAATTGGGTGAAAAGGTGTTTCTACAAATATCTCCCTTTAAGAGAGTAATCGGATTTTGAAAGAAGGGAAAGCTAATCCCAAGGTATATTGGTCCTTTATAATTTTTTGGACCATGTTTTGAAGGTGTATTACTGATTGGTGCTTCCACTATATATATCTCAAGCTTATAATGTGTTTTATGTGTTTCTCTTGACAAAGTACATGAATTGTCTTTCACATTTACTAAACTCAGAAGTTGTACCACTAGAGAAAGATCATTATTACAAAGAACAACCAATGGAAATTCTTGATCATAGAAAAAAGGTTCTATGAAACAAGACCACTCACTTGGATAAAGTATTATGGTAGAACCACCAACATGAGGAAGCTACAAGGGAATTTCAAGCTCCAAATTCAATTTAAGGGGGGTAGAATGTAACACCCGAATGTTTTTATGAAAGATATTATTTAAATAATTTTAATTATTCAATATATTACATTACACACAATCGTGAGTTTAAATGAAGCACGAGACACCCTTAGTATAAAATGACCATTTTAACCTAGTCGTTTGGTTAGCATGAATAAATATAACTAACTTATGAAAAAAGTATGGTGAATTCATTAGATACCAATTATTTAAATTATATATTTGTATTTTTGTAGTAATAATTTTTTTGAATTACTATTAGTAAATTAAATTAAAGAAATATATATGTTGCCAACTTAATAAATTATTTTTTACATTCATCTGATAGATTTTTTGTCATAGGGTATGAACAAATCCTATTTGATTTATAAAAACCTGTATTTTTCATAATGGTAATTTTACCAGGTTTTAATAGAGAACCATTTTTAAAGTAAAATTTTTACATAATAATAACTTCTATATTCTAGCATAAAACTATTATTTGGAAGTGGGATGTAAAAATATACATTGGATTAATTTTTTATATTTTTCTGATAACTTCAAAGTTTTGATGAATAGTAAAAATAGACTAAATTTTAATTGAAAACAACTTTTTCCACAAAAATAATTTATATTGTTCAATTAGAATATTTAATGGCTTTAAAGTATAAATAGAATATATTTTAATCTTTATTTATAATTTATGTCATTATCATTAAATTTACATTGAATATAGATGTAAAAACATTTCAATCTTTTGCAATGTTTTATAATTTAAAACATGTTCTCTCTTTTCGACAATGGTATTAATTTTAAATTAATTACTACAACTTCTATTCTTTGAAATATTAAATATGGAATCAATATTTTGAATCAGGAAGTCCAAATTATGTAAATAGATTACTTATATTTTTAGGAATTATAAATAATAACTTTGGTAATTTTTATTAATATGGTAAAGGGGTAAGTCAGATACTTAAGGGAACAAATAATATTATGAAATTACCCTAACCATTTTTTTAATATCATTAGATGAGTGTTTTGTCAATATTCATCAAATAAATTAATATTTTCTAAAAATTGTCAAAAATTAACCAAAATATTAAATTTTTACATGATTATTTAAAAAACAATCTTTATATTTTATAGTAAATTTTCTAAAATTAAAAAAAAAACCTTTTAAAGATGTTGAAAATGCATGTTTTTTAGAAAGGAATTTTTTAAAAGAACAAGATGATTTTATATTAACTCTATATCTAATAATAATCATTTTATTAATGTAAATTAAAATCTATGTGTATATAATCTATATATTTAATTTAAAACATTCCTCATTATGTATTATTTTAATAAATTAAAATTTAGAATCATTTTTCACATTAATACAGTTTCATGAAAACCCCCCTTTTTAAACCCAACAACAAAATTTCTAAAATACAATATAATGATGATTAAAATCTAATTAATTTGATTAAAAATAAATAAATAATACTTTTGTTTCTTTAAATAATATTAAAAACATAATGTAACTTTTAAATTACATAATTTATTAAAAATAAATTACATTTTTACAAAAATAAATATTTTTTCATTATTCACTGAAAATCAATATTTTTTTAAAAATCCCAAAATTTTACTTTTTTTTGATATTTTGATTTCAAAAAAGATATTTTTATTAGTTTTATTTTATATTTTTTCCAATAAATAATTTTAATATTTTTTCCATTAAAATAAATAAAAAATATTTTCGAATAAAATATATTCTTGAAGAATAAAATTACTTTACTAAAAATTGATTGATGATTTACTAAATATTTATCAATAATTTATATTGAGTATGAAATTTAAATATATATATATATATATCATAATGTATTTAATAATATCCATTCATGTCGATTTAATGGCTAGGTGATAACAGTTATATATATCGTAGGTCGTTTAAGCTCGATGTTATGTGTTGAATATGCTATCGAACATAAAACAATCAGAGTTATGTTTACCTCAAGATATAAAATAAAATTAATTTATCTGAAATAAATATATTTTAAAGTCTCTAAGAGTTAAATTTTCATCTAAGCTCAGTTTCTTGTTTCATTTAGTTATTGAATGCAATGTTTTCTTTAAAAATATTGGGGTTTTAAATCTGTCTCACTAAGAAATGTGATTCTTTATTCATAAACTCATTAAATGGAATATAATAAGGATATATATAATAAATATATATGATATATATGAAATAATAATGACTTTATAAAGATGATTTGTATTATCTACCTTCCTTTCATTCTATTCATCAATGAAATAGAAATAATGTGCATGAATACATATGACCTAATTTCTCCATGAACGGTGTATTTCAATTTCTCTATATAACTTTTATGGATCAATAAAAATAAAAAAAATTAATATATATGATTCATATATCATGGATAAAATTCTGGATATTATAGAACCATGGTTAAAGTAAGAGGACTGAAAATTCCAAATCAAAATATACATGAAAAACAATTCTCTTATTACCCGAAACATGATTTTAGCAAGGAATTGTTTATAAAAAGGTAAAAAAATTAAATAAGTAAATCATATACATTATGATATATATATATAGTTATATAATATATTTTTAAAAAACCTATAATTATACAGGTGCTTCGAAATTGTATGAAGGTAGTTGAGACTTAAGCTAAGTGATTATTGTCTCAGTGTTTTTTCTTTGGGACATATGTTTTGTTATGCACTTTTATTATTTTTTAAAGCATATACAAAATCCCTTTGACATGTGATATGAGTAAATTATTTATTATCATGTTATTTAAATTTTCATTTAAATATATTCTTTCATGTGGTTTATGATTTAAAAGTTACCAAGAAGTAAGGGATTTTCGTCTCACTTTTATTTATGTGGGACACATACATTATACACCACTTTTTTTCTTTTTTGTAGTGTATATACAATCCATGAATGTATTTTAAGATAATTATCAATATTATTAGGGGATATAAATATCCATATAATGTTATTTATTTCATGGGGCTTATGTTTCAAAAGATATCGAAGTGGTAGAGATTTAATGTTAAAATCTCACTATTTAACAGAATTATTTATGATATACCTTCAATGTTGAGACATTAATGTCTAAATGTCAAGAAAAAAATTAATTATATTATTCTCTAGTTATTTACTTTGAATAAAATTATTCACATCATTTTCATGTCATTAATAACTAAATACTAAAAAATTAAAGAAAAGTGACTTTATTTCCCTCTTTACTCAAAACCCTTTTTTCTTCCATATCATTGAATTTTAAAAAAAAAATTAAATAAAGTTTTTACTATTATATAATTAATTTTTATATACATTTTAGACATTTTTTTACTTCTTACAAAAAAAAATTTAAAATAATATTCATGTTATTTTCTAATCAAGGCTCCTTTGGATTTTATCAATAAAGTGAAGATAATCTTTGTTTTATCATGTACGACATGAATAGAATTTCTTTCCATCATGACCACTGAATATTTTGTTGATTAAATTATATTTCACAATTTTCATTTAAAAATAAAGGTATGTTCACAATTTTTTATGATCTTTTGGTTTTAAAAATTTTATATTTAGAGTGGAAGGGTAATTTTTGTAAAGAAATTTTCTAAGTTATCTTTCAAAATCATTTTCTGACTAAGGTGACATCCTTTTATGTTACATATTCTGTAATGGAGATATGATCTATTCATACTATCCTTATTATTTATTTGTATTTTTTATGTTTATTTTGAAAATATATTTACGAAACCTCTTTCTTTTCCTTGTGATATACTATGATGAAGTGTTTTATAATACTAATTTCTTTACATGGGTTCTGATATGAAGAATATTTTATGATCATATGGTCAAAAAATGTGTGGAATATTTTTTGGATGTGACCTATATCACTCTCCAATTAATTGGGTAAATATGGATAACTCATTAGTAAATATGTTATTGATGAACGTGATTACTTGTTCTCAATGTTATGAGTGAACTTTATTACATGTTCACAATGTTATAAGTGAACCAGATTACATATTCAAAATGTTATGTGTGAACCTGATACATGTTCACTATTGAATGTGTGAACCTTATTACATGTTCACAGTGTTATGCATGGATATGTATTTCATGTCCATAAGTTTATTCAAGGACCTAGCATTATGACCATAAGTTTTTGTAATGGCTTGATTTCCTGACATTAACTTAATGAGTGATCATGTTTCTATTTTTATGTGTTTACAATGTTATAAGATTATTAGTATTCCAAAAATCTATATCTTATGTAAATTTCATGCTCTCATGGATTATGTACATTGATTTCCTCTTGATTCATGTCATATAAACAACTAAGATTTATTCCATGACTAATGTTTCTGATCTATGACATAAGGGGTGTGGTTTTCAAGTATTAAGATCATTTTTTCATACCCTTATACTCTTTTTATTATTATGTGATCATTTATATCTCTTTTTTTACCATTATTAAAAATATGATTTCACCCTTTATTATGTTTTCATCCCCAGGTTATGAGGAAAGGTTTTATGTATGATAATTCTATGAAGGGTTTAAGATATGAAAGAATTATTGAAAGAATATGTAGTTCATCTATGAAAAAGTTGTTACTGATTCCATGTTTCTAATGTCCATAGGCCTAAATGGTTCTAGAATGGATCATTATGTTACGTGATGAATGTTCACCCATTAAGATGTAATATCAATTTATAAAATGTGTGGTTATCTATATAGTCCTTTGAAAAGTCACCTATATAAATATAATTGGTATATGAAAGGAAACTATGAAGAACCTAAGTCCACTATACAATACTATAATCTATTAGGAATTGGTCCTTGTTATGTGAACTTAAATTGTTTATCACTTGAGACTTTGTCATATTATATTAAAATACATGAAGCACGGTCAACCTTGCATGACCTTAAACTACTTAGAGAGGTCCATTATATTCAACCCAAGTACCCCACATGAAATCCAGATCTATATGAGAGTTTTTCTCATATGGTTCCTAAACATAAACATCCATTGGGTTAAATACTATTATTATTTAGGAAACTCATATCTAATATCCTGAGTATGATCCTCTATTCTTTTTATAGTTCTAATACCATACCAAAATGTATAAAAAATTCCCTCTGTATATGATATAGATCGATATAGTGGCTTTAAGAACAATGTACGAAAAGATTCCTAATTTCAAAAGATATATAGTGATGTCGGAGCTATATATTTCAAAAAAACCATCAATAATCATCCACATTTCCTCTTAAAATTATCTTAATATCCTAACTGTTGTTATTCTGGGACTATATTGTTCCTATCACCACTAGGATTTCCCCCTAGTATCACACTCCTCATTCTATAATTTTACTAATTCCTTAAAAGCCTTTCATGATAATTGGTAATGAGTAAAATAATCTAAAAGTGAAACATATTCTATAAAAAATTTATGTATCTCTATTCAACACTACTATCAAAAGGGGTATTTCATCCTGATGATAAAGTCTACTAATATATACATTCCTTGAAAATATTTTTGTGGAACTCATCCTTTTATTATTTTTCAGCATTCATCCCCAGTATACTCAAATTATCCCATCATATTAAGATCCAAATAATATATTTCATTATTAACATCATCATCATTCTCTGTTCTAAATGTGTTGGGCTCTTTTAGTTTTTAACCCCATTTAGGATTTCATATCACATAACCATCAATGGTTCAAACACAATGAACTTAAACAATATTCCCCCCTCTCTGAGTTGGAATATAGTATCATTTACCTCCTCATTCATGATGGGTTTATATTTCCCTTTTCCATATATACCATCAAACAATTTTTCAATGTTTTGGACTTTAAAACCTACAAATAATTAGTCAATGCTATATAATTATAAGCCATAAAAAGATATGGTTGAAATTTTAAGTAATTAAACTCTAAACCTCAATGGTTTAGGTTTCGTAGCATTAAAATATAATTGAATGGAGCAAAAACCTTTAATATTAGAAACATATAATATATCAATATTTTTTACATATTATTTTGAAATAAATTTTGAAGTATTTGATAGATTACATCACAAGTAACCTAGATTCTAAATAAACTATGATATATTATAGACATTGCAACCTAGCCATTGGATTTGTGGGTATCAATAGAATTAATCAAATTATGAATTATATATTGAAATTTTTTCCTTATTTCAAAATTATTGTTTAATTCCTATGAAATAATAATTAAATTTTAATAAAATCATTTCTTGATTAAAAGAATCATTTTTCTAAGTAAATGTATTTTTCTAGGTGGTATCAATTTTTAAAAATACAGATCACTATTAAAAATTATTTTAATAAAATTTATGGGTAATGTATGAATAATAATCTGTACATTAGTTTTCTAATTCTATGTAATTTAGATAAATAATTTGAAGTTAAAATGAGTGATTTTTCCAAAAATTATATCTATGTGTGAAATTCATTTTTTTAATAAATAAAATAAATCTATATTTATTATTGATGTTACATAAATTTATATAATATATATTCAATAAAATATATTTAAAATAATATAATACTAATTTATAGGAATATAATGAGATTAAATTCCGTTTTATGAATAAAAATGTGTTTTCATGAAAAAATGATTGTGTTGGGTTTTCCATATTTATACTAAAACTAATTTTATCCACTTATATAAATTGAATTTCATAAAATGGATTCTATATTTGGAATCATAATTTCAAAAAAAAAGATTCCACTTTTATTTTTGGTGGAAATGAATAATAAAAATAGTAAAAATGTGTTACCATGGTTAGGGTTTAATTGTTTTATCAGGGGTAAACATAGAAATAATTGTTTAAATTCCACCTAAACTTGTATAAATCCAATTGTTTAATGATATTTCAACATTATATTATCTTAAAATAGAATTTTATTTATTTTCTTCCACTTGTATAGTAAAACTACTTTATGTTATTTAAATCTTTTAAGTAATTCCATGTGTGTTCTTCCCCTAACTTATAAAAGGAAACTTCCTTTACACACTTATTCAAAAACATTGAGACCTATGGCATGAAAAATACCTTCCCAAAAACCTTCTTTTTTTATTTCATTTTTCTGGAGAACCTTTTATTACTGTAAGGATATCATATGAAGGATTTAAAGGATCAAGGAGTTTAATAATGGCTACAAGAGGTGGTTGAATAGTAGTTTCAAAAAATTACAATTAAAAAAAACATTACCTATTTTTATCTATCAGATGGAACCTATTTCTGATGATATAAAGTTTATAATTTTATTCAATCCATTTCAATTTATATATTACGAATTTATAAGAAAAGAATTTCCATGGCCCGACCCAAATCGAGGATCAAGCTGCAACTACCCCAAGCCCGTCTCCATAGGCCAGGGGTGACGAAAAGAATCAAAGAAACAAGTAAACTTGGTGAGGCATATACTTAAAATCATGTATGGACGAACAGAGCTAAATCAATGAAAAATTACATAAGGAAAAATAGAAAAAGGTCCATACTGATATAATTTAAAATGAACATGCATGAACCACTAGAAAATATGAGAGTACGGTGGTGCATAATCAAATGTAAAGGGGAAAATACATGCCAAACCCAGAAACTTGTCCCAACCTAAAGGAAAAAATTTGAATAGAGTAACCACTGAGAGAACCCATATTTTATATCCCAAGTATGACCATCGTACATAGTCCAAGTGGCTTGTATATATAATCTCATATTTATTCACGATCGAACTATCCTACATCTGCAAAATATATGACACGTGTTAGGAAAAGCCCTTGTAGGGGTGAGTATATACATACCTAATAGAATTCCATGAAAATATGTAGGTGTAGTATTAAAAGATACAACTTAATAGAATAAATGGATATAACAAGGTATGATAAAAGAGAACAAAAAGTGTAAATCTCAACCCAAAAAGAGAGTGAAAGTATACTAATACAAACCCATGGATCTTGAAATGGTGAGGAGATGAACTCCTCATTGAGTATTCTCTACCTATAGCAGGATAATACACTCATCCAACCCCAATAATCTAGACACAGAAATTATGTGGCATACCCTATGCATCTTTTCCACTCTAGGAAGGAGAGTAACCAAAACCCAAGAAGTGAGTGTTATAATAGGATAGATATATGTTCTCAATGAAAGAATCCCAAATGAGGGATTTAGAGAATATCTGTATCAAAGCTCACCCTAAAAAGATGAGTATCAAACAATTCCAATGTAAATCCATCTGTGATGCCTAACTCCCCTTCATCTTCCTAGTTGACACATGTAAAAGGGGATTAAATCACCACACCATGATACTATCTTCTTTGGGAATTACTTACTTTCCCGCACAGTTTTAAGATGCATCTCAAGAACGTGTCTCGGTGGGTAAATCCCCCTCTTTATCGTGATTCCATAGGTACATCAAACTAAACCTTGTCATTGTTATGCACAGTCTACTGTCTTCTCTGATAGTTACCAAGGAATTCCACTTCCCATCTCACCTAGAGAGAACCACTTGGGGCGGTCTCCAGGGAATTCCACTACCCGAATCCTACTAGAGGTTAAACCAAGTGATTTTTTGGGGAAACACAACTTCATATCCCAAATGGAGGGTTATTATTGGAAGGTCATCGTGGTATGATAATAACCATCCTAGTAAGAGGGTATGCCCAAAAAAATAAGAAACTCCCCTAGCTAGGTTATACTAAAAGGTAACTCAAAAATATCATCAAATAACACTACTGCTTAATTATACTAGAGGGTAATCCTAGAAATACCTTTGGGGAAGACCACACCCAACCCCACTGGAGGGTAGGCTTGTTACTACTATGGTAATCCTATATGATCCCTTCAGTCATTCAGTTTTTCCTATGTGCATGAAAAACCTGAAACATTCATGTCGTGTCGTGAAATCCTCTTCTGAGGGTACCATCATGTTCTACATAGGGAAAAAAACTCAAGATACGCATCTTGCGAGAAAAAATATGATTTCAAATGAAAGAGATTCAGGGGTTCAAATATTTCTCGGAAGAGATCAAGAAGTTCATGGCATGTTAAGGACCCACACAACATGTGGTCCTTCTCCACTGCCTGGTCGTGTCTCTGGATGGTATATGGGTCTCATCACATATAATATAATACATCATGCAGGTATACTACACGTTGTTTTCTGATAATCTAGGATTGGTATGTGTCTGTCGGTCATGTCCATGTACTCAAACCCCATGTATGTTTAGTCAGTAGATGGCATGTGTCTTGATATGTGTTCCTACACATAGATATTTCCACATAGGTATGTGATACATGGCGTAACAATGGGATTACCTGTCATGTTTTCATAATCTTCCCCCAAACGCTAGCATCACTACTAAGGGTGGCTACACACTGTGTGTTATTCATTTTACATGGTGTGTATTCTGTTTTTTAACCAGAATCCTTGATTCAGTCTGTTAATTCCAATACCACTTCAAACGTGGATGAGGTCTCCTAATTTTTCTCTGAAATATCTAAATATAATGGAATAATGTTTATTCCCATTATTTCTTGTCATGAATCTACCTCGTTCGACAACGAGGGTTTGGTTGGTTATTATGCATGTCGTCTCATCTTCAATTATCATTAGTTTTATGTAAAAAATTTGGATTCTTAATCCTTAAGTTGTGTCATTCTAATATTGAAGCCTTGCTCACAATTTTTTCTTTATTAGACCAGTCCTCCATGAATATGGGTGCCTGATCAAGCATGGGTCCCACGATAATTTTCATGCTAGGAACATCAGGGTTCCAACGTTGAAGGACTCATTGAACAAGGGGATAAAAGTAAAAAATAAAATGGTTTGGATCATTGGACAAGATTTCTTTACTAACTGATCAAGAATGGGAAATCTAGGTTATAAATAACTGATATAGGAAATAAATTTCAATATTTGGGATCATGCATGGTGGAACATATTGACGAGAGATTATAAAACATATCAATGATTAATCTATGTTGTAAAAATCATTGAAGATATGTCCTACCAATATTGGATCGATCATTGTTGAAAAATAACATGCTCTCCATGATCAGTTGTTTTCTTCATGGTTTGATCCACATGGATCCAATGTTTCATAATTTTTCTTTGTCGTTGTTGTGTTCTTTATGGTTTGATCCACCTGGATCCAATGTTTCATCATTATTCTTCATCATTCGCCATTCATCAATGGAAATTAGATGAGAGGAGAGGACATATTGTAGGAAAAATTCAGGGTTATGAGACCAAATCCTATTAACCATATACTTATATCCTTTAATTAAAATTGAAAATAATTTAATGAATTAAATAAATTAATTTATATAATCACTTAAATGCATCGCTAATGAGAAAGGGGTCATGAAATCCAATGCTGACTCATTTTTTGTCATCCCTAGAGATAACATAGCGTTCCAGACCCAACCATAGTCTCAGATTTCTGATCTGATCATCCGTTTAAGAGTTATCATAGTTCATTTAACCATTCATGTGAAATATAAAACATATTTAATATTTATATAAAATTAATTACAAGCACACTGGGCCTCGAAATCTTATGTTGTCTCAGCGCCTAGCTCCAGAAAAATAATTATAATTATTTCAAATTCATACAAGGAAAAAATGTCCCTAAATCATTACTCCTTCAATATTTTCATCGCCATAGAGAAAAAATAAACAAAAAACTGGGGATACTGATCCTTCATTTGGCTCTCCCACTCAAAAGAACTCTCATGCACGTTTTTGTGCTACCACAACACACGAACCAAAGGGATGGTTCATCCTCACATTGTCTACTCCCGTTTATCCATCATCGCCACTGGGTGCTCGAAAATGGTGGATACATCCTCGATATCTATCTCACACCATTAAATGATGTGCATGGTGTCATATACATATCTCCTCAACTGCAACACATGGAAAATTTCGCGCACTTGCTCTAGCTATGGGGTTACGGCGAGGTAGTAGGCAACATCACCAACCCTTTACAAAATCTCAAATAGACCAATGAACCTCGAGTATATATTTCCTCCCTATAAAAACCTCCACATTCCATGTCATGATAATGCTCTCAAGAAGATGTGGCCTCTCTTATCGAACTCCAAGGGCCAACAAAGGTGATCTGTGTAAGAATTATCTCTGCTCTCGGTTGTCTTCATCCATTCATGGATGGCCTATACTTTCTCCATCATCACCCACATCAACGATGGGCCCATAAGAGATGACTCTCTAATATTATTCTATCATAAAAGTGACCAACAGGGGTTCCTGTATAAGTCCTAAAAAGGTTCCAAGTTGATGGTGGAGTGGAATCTATTGTTGTATACAAACACCACCAATGGTAGGTGATCCTCCCATATCCAACTAAAATCCAACACACAAGCCCTAAACATATCCTCTATCACATGGATAGTGTGCTTAGTCTATCCATTGGTCTAGGGATGATAGGTTGTACTCATCTGCATCTGAGACACAAATGCCTCATGTAGGCCTCTCCACAATTGTAGTGTAAACCATGAATTACGATAGGAGACAATCGTCAAGGGTACCCCATGAAGGCAGATGATCTCCCATACATATAAGTTCTCCAAAATCTCCACCGAACTCTAGTCCCTGATAGCAAGTAAGTCCACTAAATTTTTGATTCTTTATATAATCACCCATATGGAATCATGTCCCTTCATTGTTTGCATATGTCATGTGATGAATTCCATGGATATGTCATCCCATTTCCACTCTATAATCTCAATAGGCTATAACAAACTATCGGAACTTGATACACATCCTTCACTTTTTGAAAGGTAAGACATCTTGAGATGATGTCAGCTACACTCATCCTCATGTCAGACCACAAAATCAACCACTGAAGATCCTTGTACATCTTCCCCAAACTTGGATGTATAGCTAAGGGAGAAGTGTGAAACTCCATCATCACCTCCTCCCACATCGCGACTGGAACCACGGTTCTCCCCTAAAGAAAGATCTCATGATTCCCTCCTTCAAAATATCCATCTTGTGCACCGCCTGTGGATATCCGGTCATGCAAAACTTCATATTCAATGTCCCCCCAAATGGGACCCTTTCACAGGCTCCTGGAGCAATGGAGTCAACACCATCGACTATAAAAAAAATATACCCTCCTGCCCAAGCCATGTCAACTATAAGGAAGCTAACTGCTCATAAGATTATCTCACTAGGTGAGCATGGGACTTCCTGCTAAGGGTATCTTCAAAAATATATCCCTTTCCCAAAGTATTGACCATCTCATTGTCATATTCCTAGAGTAACTCCAGTAAGTTCCATTCCCTCAGGTTCAGGTATCTCCAATTGAAGATTTACCTAAGACTCCAGTGGTCTGAATAAATGTCATAGAGTTATCCTAGAGGGTAGTTCCACCACATACTCTAGGATAATACTACTGCTAATAAACTTAGATCATGACTCAAATTGTTCTACTAATCGTTCCTCAACTACCTCGACCCATATGTGATGATTTCCTATTGTAATATCAACACACAACTAATCCCAACACCAGAGGCATCACAATGCACCACAAACTCAACTCCTTTTTCTAGTATTCTTAAACTAGTGCACTCATCAACCGCTAACTCAACTCCACGAAGGCCTGTTGGCACTACCCATACTAGGTTAATAGGTATTCCTTCCACATTAGGGAATTCAAAGTATCTTCAATCTAGAAGAATTATTCCAAAAATCTATTGTAGTACCCTACCAATCTAAGAAATCACTGCGCCTCTGACACATTCTTTGGTGGATCCCATTAAAGAAATTCTTTGATCCTCGATGGATCCAAAGCTATACCTTATACAAAAATGACATTCCCTAGAAAGTGAACTTCATGTATCAAGAACTAGCTATTTTATGTATCTATAACTGTAATTTTGAGTGTTTTCCATAAACATGATGATATTGAAGTAAATCAAGAACCATCCTCAAGTGTTCTACATGCTCCTCATATGTCATGTAGTAGAGGAGTATGTCTGTCATGAAGGCAATGAAAAAGTGGACAAAGTAATTAATAAATATCATGTTCATAAAATCCATGAAAACTGTAGGGAATTTGTCACACCAAAGTGCATCACCTAGAACTCGTAGTGTCCATAGAGACACTGCAAATCCAACTTTGGAATATAAGGCCTCATGAACCCGCATCTAGAGTTAGTCGGACCTGAGATCCATATTGTAGAACCATCTAACACCTTGAAACTTATCAAAGAAGTCATAAATTTTTAGAAGACATCTCTAACAATATATAGGTAAGAGTATTACAACCATATATCATACATAGAATCATCTCATGTACTACTATATCAAAGATGCCCAAAGGTAGAAATTGTCTATGGACCCAGTATCTAACTCCTTGATCCTGACACGAGAATCCTAGGTGTGGTTGTGAGGGATCCTCATATAATCATCCCCCTCTTGAAACTCATATTATTGATCCACCTATCTGGGGACCACCTTTTCATCTCCAAGTAGATCCCAGATCCCAGATTTGTCTTTGTAGTGGCGGTCTATATCCTACCTACCTGAGATGCTCAACATGCCTATTTGGGTAGTATCATGCCATGTTACCTCACCTGTCACAAGTATATCACCATCTATCTACAGTATTAACCAGTTCTCTACGTTACCCATGTATAGTACAACCATTCCCCTGGGTATTCTCAGAAAAAGGTCTCCTCTTTCAAGATCGCTGGAGTCTTCATACTGCTGAAGATGACAAAGCCTTGTCGTTCCGGCTGCCAACTCTAGCTTCTTAGTATCCCTTGTTCAAAAATTTCTCTATCAAATGTGATCACTCCAAAACCCTGGCATAATTTTGGAAGTACATGGGAACTATGCTAGCTCGGATCTCTCTGTAGAGTCCCTACTCAATCTTTTGTGCTCGAAATTATTCATATATGAATATGTCGTGAGAGTAGAGCATAAGGACTGTGAACCTCACCCCATAATATACCATAATCATACCCCCCTGATGAAGCACCAGAAGCTCCTGAATATGAACAGAGCATAATAAAGAGGGGTATTACTCCTCACGAAATAGATACTAGAAGTTATCCCATGAGAGTGTAATATCATAGTGCATCTGAGTAAATAATTTCCACCAAATCCTAACTGCTCCATAGAAATGACTAGCCACCAAAGACACCATATGATCCTTAAGTGTCTGAAAAAGCCTGAAGTTGTGGACAACTGACTCTAGACAATATTGTACAACTTGAAGATCTAGATCACCGCAGAACCTCAGTGATCTTTGGAACTGGAACTCACTGAGTGTGCTCATCCTGCAACCATCCTTAGCCTACTCTGTTGGGAATATTTTCTTCTCAACATGTGGGGCTTATGATACCTTCCCACTGAGAGGAATGGTATCACATGATGGACCCTGAATTGATTCCTCATTGCTCATATGTTCATCGTCATCAACCATAGCTGGTATCCCTATTGGAAGTCATCACAGATGCATCCTTGAAGTTATCATGGAGTAACATAGTCAGATGAACATATATATATCAATAAATATGGTGAGATTATTGAAGAAGGATAGTTATAGTCTCAATCCTATATAATTCAGGTAACATTTTTACTTAAAAAAATGTCTTAGGTGATGAGTCAACAAGAAGTTAATTAGGGTCCTGGTGAATGGCTATGTCAGTCGCCCGCACTATCACTGGATTCCCTGTCCAGATAGCCGATCTCGATACACTTCAACATTGTTTCCCTAATCCCAAAAAAAAATTAATGGATAATGTCCAAACAATGTCCCAATAAATGATCTTTCTCTGATACCACTCTGTCACGACCTAACCTAAGTAGAGGCATGAAACACAACTACCCCAAAATAGCCTCCATAGGCCAGGGGTGGAAACTGACACTGAAGGCACAACTAAAACTCGGGAGGCCATTTTTAAAAAACATATACACATGAAAAAATCCGAATCATTGAAAAAGTGTAGAGGAAAAAATATAAAAATTTCCAAACATCTATAATGAAAAATGAAGATGTATAAACCTCTATAAAATACAAAAGTACGTACTACAAGCTGAAATTAAAGGGGAGAAATACACACCCAAACCATAAAACTATCCCAACCAAAAATAAAAACTAGAAAAGAGTAACCATTGAGAGAGCCTAGGTACTGTATCCCAACTACGACCACCATACATGGTCCATGAAGCTTACATACCTAATCATTTGTAGTCATGATCGACCTATCCACTATCAGAAAAAACACAACATATGATGGCAAAATCCCATGCAGGGGTGATTATATACATACCCAACAGAACACTCCAAAAGGTAAAGGGGGAGTAGTGAGAGATACAACTGAAGAGAAGAAGTATATAGAACAAGGTATGGTAAAAAATAATTGAAATAGTATTGCTCAACCCAATATGAGAGTGAAATTAGACTCATCCAATCATAAGAAGCTCAAAAATGTGAGGATATGATCTTTTCATTGAGTATTTTCTACCTATAGTAGGAGAGTAGACTCAATGAACCCTGAGAAGATAGACACAAAAATCATGTGGCATACCCCATGTGTCTTCGCCTCTTCCGGAAGGAGAGTGACCAGAAAATAACACTAATAAAAATTTGGGCTACATCCAGGGACCTATAACTATGGTTTTATAGGTCTGTAGCTATGGATTTTTTATTTCCATAGTTAAATTCAATCTTTGTGGCTAAATCAATAATACACTGTGAGCGTTGTTTTTTTTTCAATCTATATCAGGCTCCTCCTCCTCCCCTGATCCGCAACCATCCTCCTCCACCCCCGATTCGCAACCCTATCACCGTGCAACCATCCTCCCTGACTACATCTCCTCCTCCCTGTAGCCCTCCACTCCTCCCCCAATTCACATCCCTATCACTGCGCAACCCTCCTCCCCGACGATATCTCTACCCCCCCCCCCCCACATCCCTCCCCCCCTGATTTGCAGCCCTATCACCGTGCAGCCCTCCTCCCCGACGATGTATCCACCTCCCGACGATCTCCCCGACGATCTCACCATGCAACCGTCTCTCATAGCGGCACCCTCCTCCCCGATGAACTCTCCCACAGCGGCGCCCTCCTCCCCAACAACCTCTCTCACATGGGTTCCCTCCCCCTCTATGACCTTTGTCACCATGGATCCCTCCTCCTTGATGACCTCTGCTCAGCAGTCTCACCATTTGCAGGTAGAAGCATATCTCTCTTCTTGCAATTGAGTTCGGGTGTTAGGGTGGAGTTTGGAGTATTATGGATATGTATTGGGTATGGTTTGGATTTGTCTTTGGGGGTTTGGGTTGGTGGTAATCTCTCAATTTGGTGGATCTTGTTGGGGTTTTTCTTGATGTTTTGATGTAAAACTCTTGATATAGGGAATTTTGGTGATTTCTGGGTGATTTGATTGAGTATTTTTATTATGAAGTTTCTTGTTAGATCAGTTAAGGGGGTGGAGGGTTTCTTATTATCAAGGGTGAATGTGTGGGGTTTGTTTGTTATGCATGGTGTGTAGGAGAGTAACCCTTATATTATTAGTATAAACCTTAGGGTTTGGTGTTTTGGAAAGGATATTTTGTTATGAAGTAAGGATTAGAGGTAGTTTCATGATTTTGTGGTAATAATGCATGCTTAGGATTGTGGCACGATGGGTTTCTAATTATTAATGTTGTTATTACGAGATGATATTTAGTAAAAATTCATCAACAAAGCATCTAATTAGAATGGAATTGTGTTCTCATGGGAAATATTCTCAATTGGTTGTTTCCCTCATATTAAGTTACAACTACTTTGATCCATTGAACAAGGACTTTGAAAAGAAAAAGCAATGGTTTTATAAGTTATCCATGAGTTTTAGGAGTAACAATATCTAATTTTCAGTAGTGACATGGGATCGTAGGATGTTTAGAATATGTTGAAGAAATTTTAGTTCCTATTTGAAACGATTGGAACTCTAGAGGATATATGGGTGAAATAAGAAGTTTCTAAATTAAAAGGGGATGAATCAGAATGGATAAATACAATTGATCATAAAAGAAGGAACGAGGAGGTTTTATGGATCGAGTTTCATTCCCTATTCTATGAGAGGCTATGGTAGATTTATAGAATAAGAGCATGTTTTGGGGATTCATAGAGCTATATCAATATGGAAATTAGTAAGGGAGTATACCACTAAATTTGAAAGGTTTATTCATTTCATGTTATGCTTCAAATGAAATTTATTCATAAAGGAATTCTAGTTTTTAAATGGTCTTATGTACTCATTATGGGCATGATTAGATTCTTTTTATCTGGACACCTACTAGGAGATATTCAAGAAAGACGGAGATATCTATGTAGATACATCCATTGCATAGGAAGGTGCATGGAGAAGGATGGAAACCGGATAGGAATGAATGTTGGTGGGTGAGCCTCAGTATGAGGGTGACAGAGTAAATTGAATGAGTAATATCTCTGCTCAATATTAGAAAAATAAATGAACCTTGGTCTATTTATCATGTATCAAGAATGTGTGTGCATTCCCTTAGTATTTGGATGGTAAAAATAGGTTTCATGTAAGTGTCGAGATGTGGGTTTCTATATTATTTTATAAGGATAATCCATCCTAGGTGAAGTGACTTTTAGTACCATACTTAATGAGGTATTTCTAAAGTTACTATTTTTTTCCATAATTTGGATTTCTCTATCTAATATATTTTAATTTATTATTTTTGCTGGAAATAATGTGTGTTTGAAAGATGATAGTTTTTCAATGAAGATTTTTTTTTGAGATTATTGGGTTAGGATCTTCTATAGTGATCATAATTTGATATGAGGCACTACACATGTGTATGTTGGATTGATGATGGTATCAATAATACTATAGTGGGGAGATTCATACTTGTCCTTTTTGAGTGAAATCCATATCAAGGGATTGTGATCATTATCAAGGTTGTGAAATGTATGATCTTAGATAGTAAATGGATGAATTTAGTGTCTCGATATGGATGTTGGATGAACTATATTTGGTTCCAAGACCACACCAAAATTAATGATTTACCTATAGTGGTTGGTATAGTCAGTGTCTTCAGTTAATTATGAGGATTTTATATTACTAAATATTCTATTTAGAGCTTCTTTATTTCTAAGATGTCATTCAGATCAATGTGTTGGGTTAAGTATAAATATTTGATATTGTAGTGGGCTAGTGCTTGACAATTCTAGTGTGGAGTTTGAAAGGGAGCCTAAAAAGGGTACTCTAAAGGCTGTTGAAAGTGTGTGTGGAAGGGAAACCAAGTAGTCCAAATTATTAAGAATTTATGACATATATTCCATAACAATAATAATTGTTGAAAGATAAAAGGAAAGAACCAATTATCGCATGTTCGGAAATAGTTTCTACCAAGAAGGAATATACAATCAAGAATAAGGAATATCATGCACCAAAAGATTGTCTAATTATATTAGCAAACTAGTTTAAAAAATCTATGAGAATTGAGTAAGAATAAAAGAAGGATAATTCTCTACTTTATAAAATTTATAAACCTATATAAACTAAGAATAATGTTGAATTCTAGAAGAAGAGCATGCTAAAAAATGAGGTTTCAATCTAGAAAATTAATAAGGATATAGGTATGAAGAGTATTAGGTATTTTATACATTCAAGGAATGGATTTTCTAGGATAAGAACAATGTATAATACTAATTTCTCAATTTTAAGTGATGATTGAGGTTTACTTTATTCTCATATTTTGGTGATTTTTGATTTTTGAATAGGCAACTGAAGGTGATGTTTGAAAAATAAAGAGATTTATTAATGATCATGTTATTTATTATTGGGATGTACATATCAATTTGAATATTATTTGTTCATTGTTGGTTGTGGATTCATGTATCATTTATCATGTACAGTTGACACACTGATCACATATATATAAGAGGTTGTTATATCTCATTTCTTTTCCCACTATTTTCTTATATGTGGTTTCTTATGATAAGACTGGTTCTATCCACCACCATCGAAGATAATGAGTTCAAGATTTGGGTGAGGTTTATTCCATTTTTATTCTTTGTCCCAATTTTAATTATGGATTTTTTTATTTTTGGGTTCCTTATATTTTTTTGTGTGTTTTGGATTTCATTGAGGTGGATTCGAGTTGCTGTTGAAGAAGGATTACATGTGTATGCATAGGTATGCATATGAATATATAAGTTCCCCCTTTATATATATTCACTCATGGCAGTATGAATATATATTGGGGATAGTTGTGATTATATATAGATATGAAAAATGCATATGTGTGTAAGTGTAAAGGGGTATATGCAAGTATAAACATATATCTAAGGACCCCCTTGTGTATATTTGGCCATGAAAATATGTACACATGGGCTAGTTGTCCTTATATATATGTTAAGTTGCATATGCGTGCAAGCAGAAAAAAGGAAGATTCGAGTTGTCGTTGTCAAAAGCAAACGTGCCTTGAGGTTGAGGTAGGGTCCCTCTCCTAGCCTATTTAATTCAAGAATTTTTTAAAGTGCATTTATTTTCCTTCTTAATTTTGTATGTTTATATTAAATTTCAATTCTTGAATAAGTGTTAGTTAAGATAATTATTTTGTTTGATAAATAAGTCATGGTTTTGTAATAAAACCCCTCCAACGGAGGTGCGCTGTTTGTGAAAACACATAGTGGTATACCTTTCTTAACATTATTTCATTGATGTTTTCATTAAACTTGATGTCGTTGTTATTCATAAAGCACACACCGTACTTGAACCTTTTTATATCCCTATGGGGGGTTTCCCTCTTTTTATTAAAACGGTTGTTTGAACCAAGACACTCTTTAAGTGCCGTTAGACTTTTAAGATGGGTCCCATGTTGTGTGACCATGTCACATGGAATGTGATATATAAATCCAACCAAAATCCCAGTTCTATAGCCCAGGGGTCCCACAGTACCAGTAATGTCAGATTACATTTTATGTAACTAGCGATTTTCTAGATCCCATGGGGTATTCTTCTAGGTATTCTTACACATTTCTAGATCTCCAATCCTCACCAAATTAGGTATATCAGGGGTCATCCAATCCTATATTCATCACAGATTAGCATTAATTTTATTAAATATTCTGAGAATACATCCTCTCATGTCATCCATATCATCCTATTTTAAACTAAGTGGAACAGAATCTCCAATTCCATTCTAATACACCTCCAAAATCCATGATAAAAATGACATAAATTGCCCTTATGAAATACAAGGTCAAGGAAGTAACTGATTACCAGTGGAAAACCACCAACCCACCAATGGCCACAAACTTTTTGGTTCCAAACATCAACCATCTAGTAGTTAGTCTAGATCCAACCCTCCCCCACTATCACTATTAATATGTTCATGGTGCTTTATAATAGCTAACTGGTTGCCCCATCTACTGCTTTTTAGGAACACCACATACTTCTTCCCCCTTTTACTAAATTCATCCACCAGAAACATAAAATTTCAATTAAAACTTAATCATTTTAATTAAAATCACCAAAATTAAATTTTAAGAACCCAAAAAGGAAATACCTAGTCATTACAAACTATCCACTATACGACTTCTCATCCATGAGAAACATTACAAAGAATCACTGGTGACTTGAGGTTTCAGGGGTTTGGAGCTACCTTCGGGCCTACTCCTTCCCTTAATAGTTTCCCATCCTTCACATTATCTATTATTCGGTACCTTGAAGTCTCATTTACCTTCTTCTTCTACGTCTTTTTTCCTGGGGTTTGACATGCATCAATTTTGAAATTACTTATTTCAAGATCGATCACTAGTATTCCGGTTAACCATAATTTTTTAGTATTTTTCAAATGTTTTCTATCAGTTGAACATTATTCCCCCAAATTTGATAATTCTTTACTTCCCTAATACAATAATTGATCCACCATAGGTGTACTGAACTGAGTTCTCATTGATTCTTTCTCAGGTTGAATGAAGTGGTGGATCTGGCTTTGTCTTTGTCTAAATATTCATGTTCTTTCAACTATTAACCATGTTTCATCTACCAGTGGAACCTAATTGTTCACTCTAGGAGAGACTCTCAGTTTTCATCCCAATGGATTTAGATTATCAGATTGCATCTGCCTTTTTAAAATCCTTCTTTTCTTACTATTTGCAGCAACATTCTTGGAAATATTTTAGGTCGATCAGAAGATGCTTAAAGGGAAAAATCTCATTTATTATTTTTTTTGTAGAGCTTGACCTATCTAAGAAACATCTAGAGTTTATTTGGTTCTCTGATGAAAAACAGTTCAAATTTAAACAACACATTTTCTAGGAAACATAAGAGGAGTACTATTCTTCATATTTTCTTTAAGGAAATTCCATAGTGAACTGCTAGAGTCTTGGTCCAAAGTTATATTCAAGGCTTAATCTAGAACTCATCTTGCTGGGGAACATGTGTTTTATGCTTCACTAGCTAGTGATTCACTGAATACCAAGGGTCCTTTGACACATTAAGGGGAGGTGAGGAGGATCATATAGTCACAGTTTCCATTAAACTCAATAAGGGTATAATTCTCTGAAAGTTTTTAAGATCATCAGGTAAAACACCCACGTGCTTTAGATAAAAATAAGCCAAAGGAGGGATGAGTGCCTCCTAATTCTTTTTCTATTAATAAATTAGGTACCACAATACCTAAGAGATTTTCAAGGGTTGTAATCAATAATCATGAAAGATCTGAGATAAAATCCAAAGAAGGTGAGGATTATCTGGCCATGAAGACTATGGAACCTATTAAGGAAGAATCCCATGTGTGTTTAAGAGCTCATAGTCTGCAATATGATTATGTGGGGGGGGGGCAGGGGGCAAGGGGTGGGTGGAGGGGGCAGGGGCAGGGGTTGGGTGGAGGGGGGTCAGGGGGTAGGGTGGTGAGGGTAGGGGCAGGGGGCAGGGGGCAGGGGGAAGGGGGTGGGTGGAGGGGGGCACGGGGCAGGGGGCATGGTGGTGGGGGTAGGGGGCTGGGGGTTGGGTGGAGGGGGGAAGGGGGTAGGGGTAGGGGAATGGGGGATGTCTTCAGGGTAGGTGGAGGGGGAGGGGGATGGTCGGAATGTTGCCCCGCCTCCTCCCGCTCCCTTCGCTTCTAGCCGGAAGATGCTGCCTCGCAGATGTCGCTGGACCAGGCCAACATGCCGTGGTCAAACCGCGGTCATGCCGCGGTCACGCCGCGGTCACGCCGCGGTCACGCCGCGGTCACGCCGCGGTCACGCCGCGGTCACGCCGCGGTCACGCCGCGGTCACGCCGCGGTCACGCCGCGGTCACGCCGCGGTCACGCCGCGGTCACGCCGCGGTCACGCCGCGGTCACGCCGCGGTCACGCCGCGGTCACGCCGCGGTCACGCCGCGGTCACGCCGCGGTCACGCTGCGGTCACGCTGCGGTCACGCCGCGGTCACGCCGCGGTCACGCCGCGGTCACGCCGCGGTCACGCCCAGTCACGCCGCAGTCATGCCATGGTCACGCCGTGATTTGGCCCTAATCTAGGATGACACCCTTCGGTGGTTCGTAGTGAGAGTATTCCCTGAGTCTTGTGATCAATTTTGAGACTGACTAATCACAATTTCTATCGGTGGGGCGACGACCGGAATGTTTCCCCACCTCCTCTCGCTCCCTTCAATCCTGGCCGGAAGATGCTGCCCCGTGGATGTTGTTGGACTTGTCCAACATGCCGTGGTCACGCCATGGTCACGCCGCGGTCATGCCGTGATTTGGCCCTACTCTAGGATGACACCCTGCGGCAGTTCGTAGTGACAATATTTCATGAGTCTTGTGATCAATGTTGAGACTGACTAATCACAATTTCTGCCAGCGGGGCGACGACCGGAATGTTTCCACACCTCCTCCCGCTCCCTTCGCTCCTGGTTGGAAGATGTTACCCTGTGGATGTCACTGGACCGGGCCAACATGTCGCGGTCATGCCGCGGTCACGCCACGGCCATGCCACGGTCATGGCGCGGTAATGCCGTGATTTGGCCCTGCTCTAGGGGGGAAACCCCATGGCGGTTCGTAGTGATAGTATTCCATGAGTCTTGTCATCAATGCTGAGACTGACTAATCACAATTTCTGCCAGTAGGGCGATAGCCGGAATGTTGTCCCCGCCTCCTCCCGCTCTCTTCACTTCTGGCCAGAAGATGCTACCTCGAGGATGTCACTGGACTGGGCCAACACGCTGCGGTCATGCCACGCTCACGCCGCGGTCATGCCGTGCTCACGCCACGGTCACGCTGTGGTCACGCCATGATTTGGCCCTCCTCCAGCCACATCCATCCCACACCAGCCCCCTTCCACATTCATTTCAGTCCGCTTCTACCAGCATTCCAGCCTGCAATAGCCCCCCTTCCACCTTCGAATCAGCCCACACCATCCCCCCAGCACCTACAACCATCTCGCTTCCACCAGCATTCCATCCCCCTTCCACCTGCATTCGAGCCCGCACCAGCCCCCAGCCACCTGCAATCCAGCCCACACCAGCCACCACACTAGCCACCACCCCCCGGCCTCCTGCAAAACACTCATTCCAGCCCTCTACCACCTGCAAAATGGCCCCAGCCACCAGTTTCAGCCCTCACCAGCCCCCGACCTCTAATGTCATGGTGGAAATCTCCAATGTTTTATGGTGATGTCAAAAAGACTTCTCGGTGGATATATTGTCCCATAAATCCATGGACATGTGTAAAGAAATTCAACATTGTGTGTTGGGGTTTAGATGTTTTTTGGGCCAGGTATTTTGACATGTATCCCTCACATTTGGTTATAAATAGCCATCTATTTGTACCCATTGAAGGTTAATTACAAATTTTGAGATTTTCTAAAATTATTATGTTTGTTTTTCTTGTGTTCATAGGTGAATTCATGTAAGGATTATCAAAGGAGGGATCAACCTTTTGGTGGTTTATAATTAGGTTTTTAAGGAGAAAGTATCCTTGGGGTCCTAATTGATTATCCCCCTTCCCCTTTTATTTCCTTTTCACTTCTTTTAATTTAAATTTTTACAACTTCCATCACTTGTGTTTCCACATTTCATCTATTGAATACCCCACAAATATATTTTATCATATCAATAGCACACTAGAAACCCACCAAATAGCATAAGATCCCAGTATATGCACCACTTACAAACCAGCAGAAGGAATCGCAGAAGCTCCCAAGCACAAAACCAATAAGCACTCCTAGGGGAAGTATAACCAAGGAAACAAGGC